>PVKV010016242.1:0-51379 GCA_004027835.1 Alouatta palliata
CCCTTGCTGCTGTCCTTTCCTTCCAGCACTCCCTGCTCCCTCTCCTTGTTCTGCTCTCATTCCCTTCTTCTGTCCCTTTCCAAGTCCTTCTCTTCCCTTCTGGGTCCCCTGTCTCCTCTCTCTCCTCCCCTACCTGGCCAATGGCTCCCTCATCCATGCACTTAGTAAACACCTAGTGTGCCAGCATGCCCGGTGCCCTGCAAGGCACCAGAGACCAGAGGCAGTGACAGCAGGCACAGTGCCTGTCCCCCTGGAGCTGACAGTCTAGGAGAAGAGACCGTAAAAAACAGCAATGCCAGATGAGGAAGAATAGCAACCAGGGAGGATGCTCAGGAGGAGGGCACAGGCCCAGGGAGTAGGCAGCAGGGGTTCTGACCTGGCCTGGGCGTCAGGGCAGAGTTCTCTCCCAGAGCTGCTGGAGGCAGGAGGCTACAAAGAGGTTGATAAGATGAATGGGTCCCAGGAGGTGGGAAGGCCGGTATGCCTGAGGCTCACAGGTGAGGCTGCTTCCTAAACCAACAGGAAACTGGGCTTTGAAGGAGGTGGGAACTCCGTCACAATGGCTTTCGGAAAGAGGGCTTAGGCGAGCTGGCTGTCGGGGAGCCCTTGGGTGGGAGTGAGTGGGAATGGATAGAGGTCTGGACCCGGGCCCTGCAGGTGTCCGGGCCACCAACGGTGAGGTCTGAGAGGCGCACAGGAGCATCATCTAAGGCGGGACTCACTCTCAGGTCGGTACGAGGGTGGGGGTGCCTCCCCTAGTGCTGGCGCAGGGTGAGGGGTATGGCAGGGGTGGGAGAGCCTGGCGGGGGTGTAAAGTGACAAGGAGGGGTGGTGAGGCAGAAGGCAGCGTCCTGGGGGTGTCTAGGCCTCTGGCCTGAGAAACCAGAGAGCAGGCAAGAATGCTGGGGGTGGGGTGCTGGTGACCTGAGGGGCTTTCAGGAGGCCCCATGGGGCAAGGGCAGTGACAGGGACCGTGAGGCCCTGGTGTCTCCACTCCTCCACTGTCTCCTCCTTCCTTGGGTCAAGTTTGCTCCTGGAAGTCCAGGTTCAGAGGGACCTTGGCCTGGGCACAGCACTGAGACCATGAGGCCTGGGGGCAGGACAGGGGCTCCCCACCGAGATCTTTGCCTGCTTCTCCCCACAAGCTAGGCCCCACCTGCTGGAATCTTCCCCAGGACCCTTGCCATTCGGCCTGCCCTGGCCAACCAGCCTCTGTGCTGGCCGGGATGGTCCAGGCAGGGTGAGCCTCGGCCCCAGCTGCTTCTGCCTGGTTCTCAGCATAACATGCTCCACCTGGAACCACAGAGGGTGGAAGCCAGCGGCAGAGGGGGCAGATTAGGCTGCAGGAGTTCGGGTGTGTGTGTCAAGGGAAACGTTTCTTCTGAGACAGTGACACACACTCACCCCCACCCCTGTCCTATCCTCTCCACATTGCTGGTTGAGGATAACTCAGTTAATAGACTCTCCCTACCCGAGAGGTCAACAATACCCGCCCTCTCTCCACCCAGGCCTGCTGCCGGCCTCCAGCGCCAGCTTCCCCTGCTCCTTTCCCATGAGCATGTCCTATTTCTGTCCGGGAGGAGCTGATGACCAGTTTCGGGGAAGAAGGCCACAAATGCATGGAGCCATCACGATTCTGATGTGGGAGAGCAGGTCCTCGGGCAGAGGTGTCTGAATGTCTGTCATGGGAGCCCAAAGAGAGCCCCTGACTCAGCCCAGAACAGGGAGGGTCCCAAGGCAAACCCAGGGCCAATTCCCAAAGGAATGAGTGAGCCCAGCCAGGATCGGCAGAGGCATCCCCTGAGCCCAGACTACAGCAGCCCAACTATGACAATCTAGGGCTCATGAAATAAAGGATTGTTTGAAGCCACTAAGTTCTAGGGTGGTTTGTTACACAGACAACTGCAATGTTTTTTGTGTGTGTGTGTGTGTGGCAATTGCTAACTGGTACCGTTTCTATACGGGAATGAGCATTAAAAAGTCTGGAAGAAGTTGAAATTTGAGTAATATCTTTTCTTTTTGAGTATTATTTGAATTCATTTTAGTGAACCCATATAACTTTTATAATAATGAAAAATAAAGTAAATTTTGAAAATAGCTGGCAACGGCCTGGAGAACAGAGTAGCTGCGGGAGACCGGAGCTAGGCAGCCAGAGGGAGCTGGGGCACTGTTGTTTTGTGGTGTTTTGTGTCTTTTGTTTTGTTTTGTTTGAGACAGAGTCCAGCTCACTGCAACCTCCACCTCCTGGGTTCAAGCGATTCTCCTGCCACAGCCTCCCCAGTAGCTGGGACTACAGGCACATGCCACCATGCCTGGCTTATTTTTGTATTTTTAGCAGAGACGGGGGTCCCACCATGTCGGCCAGGCTGGTCTCGAACTCCTGACCTTGTGATCCGCCCATCTCGGCCTCCCAAAGTGCTGGGAATATAGCTGTGAGTCACTGCATCCGGCCTGTGCACTGGTTTTTTTTTTTTTGAGATTGAGTCTCACTCTGTTGCCCTCCCCCAGACTGGAGTGCAGTGGCGCAATCTCGCCTCACTGCAACCTCCACTTCCCGGGTTCAAGCAATTCTCCTGCCTCAGCCTCTCTAGAAGCTGGGATTACAGACGCACACCACCACACTCGGCTGATTTTTGTATTTGTGGTAGAGACGGGGTTTCACCATGTTGACCAGGCTGGTCTCGAACTCCTGACCTCAAGTGATCTGCTGGCCTCAGTCTCCCAAAGTGCTGGGATTTCAGGTGTGAGCCACTGCACCTGGCCCTGTGTACTGTTTTTTTAACAGGACTGCTGAAGGCCGAGCCAGAGCAGGGCTCCCGCTTCACCACAGCGTCACATGCCTGTGTTCTCTCTCCACACCCTTCTTCCCTTTACAAAACTAGTTTCAAAGTGAGGAGCCTCGCTAAAAAGTGAGATGATAAACTGCCTCTGGAAACTGGTGACCTTAGACGCTCCTTTTAGGAGCATGTGCATTTTAATAGGGACAGGGAGTAATTCTCCGATGATGGAAGTTTGCGAGTTGGAAAGCAGATGTATTTGGGAAAGTGCTTTCTTATGCCTTCCCATCGCATTGCATGGGTCAAAGCCAGCACCTTCCCTGCCACCCGTGCATGTAGCCATGAGCTCCTGATTCTCCTCTGTAACCCTAGACCCATTAGCACACAACATAGTGCATATCCCTGTGGGACCAGCTAAGTGGGGAGGGAGGGATGCTGTGGGCTGGGAGGCCTGGGGAGTTAGTGGAGGAGATACCACAGCTAAGCCTTTCACGTCCAGGGCTAGGGCGTGAGCTGACCCAGATGGAGCTCACTGGGAGGAACCAGCCTTGGTCTCCTATGGTCTTCCTTTTCATGGTGGCCTGTCTCCTCACCAGAGTATAACACTCTTCTCAGAAAAATGTCTGTTTTGGAGACAGGGTCTTGCTCTGTCACCCAGGCTCAAGTTTTTTATTGTGGTAAAAGACATGTAAGATTTACCATCTTGTACTTTGGGAGGCTGAGGCAGGTGGATCACTCGAGGTCAGGAGTTCAAGAGCTTCCTGGCCAACATGCTGAAACCCTGTCTCTACTAAAAATACAAAAAATTAGCCAGGCATGGTGGCGGGCACCATGCATTTACTGAGCAATTCGTAAATTGAAGAGACTGTAGTCTCTTCTTTCCTTTCCTTTCTCTTCCCTTTCCCTTTCCTTTCCTTGGAGATGGAGTTTCACTCTTGTCACCCAGGCTGGAGTGCGGTGGCGTGATCTTGGCTCACTGGAACCTCCGCCTCCCTGGAACCTCCGCCGCCCAGGTTCAAGTGATTCTCCTGCCTCAGCCTCTGGAGCATCTGGGACCACGGGTGCTAGCCACCATGCCTCCCAAAGTGCTGGGATTACAGGCGTGAGCCACTGCGCCTGGCCCTGTTGTCTTCTTTCTAGAGGAGAAAGACACTCAGTGAGGCAGAGACCGTGCCTGTCCTGTTTCTCACCAATCCCCTTGGGCCCTAGCATGGCTCCTTACACACGGAAATTGCTCAGTAAATGCTGGTGAATGAGCGGATCTCGATGCCACAGGAGAGAACGCAAACCCGCAGCAGTGTGGTGGCGTCTGCAGTCACGCCGTGTGCATCCCGTGGGGAACCTGGGTCCAGGGCTCTCCTTTCATGGAGCCAAGCCGCCTCCTCTGAAAAGACAAAAGGGAAAACAGGGAGAGATACCATAAGGGAGCTTATATGCTCCTGAAACCAAAATAATGTTTGTGGAAATGCTTGCTTGGTGTGGGAAAATGAAACGTAAAATTACATCCTTCATGTAATTTCTTATATCGTGATCTCTGCTGAAGACTATGAAAAATTGGAAGAGTGGGGTTGGGAGGCACCTTAAGATTCATCTACAGTAACTACCCACTGGATGATTTAGTCTTTTCTGCAGCAAGTGTGAAGGGGCAACATGTTAGGAATTTGTCGCTTTTAATGTGTTGTATGTGAGAAATTCGGGGCTAAGTTATATCTAAAATAAAAGTCAGTGCCTTGGAGTAGGAGGCTAAGGGGCTTGCTCATGAGGTCTATGCATGGAGCTCGGGGTCTGGGTTCTGGGCATCTATTTTGAATGTTCAGGGCCCCTCTTTGCTGTTACAATATTAAGAATGTTCCAGATGGTGCAGGGAGCTAGACCATGGCTCTCCAAAGAGGTCAGGTATCACTATGGGGTTGGCTCTGCCACTGAGCCTACCCTACATATGTCTGCCTTTGACTTATTTTAGGAGTTGTATGGCTGCATCTTCATGGGTCTGGAGGAGAGACACGTGCTCGTCACTTTCTTCTGCAGGTAGGAGCGTCAGCCCCGTGAAGTCGGGAACCCCCAGCCCCAGGTGGTGGGAAGGCTTGTGCTGGCTTCTGAGCTGCCCACAGTGACTAAAAATGATGCATGAAAATAGCAACTGAAAATGTCACCACCCACCTCCCAAACTTTCCAAGAAAAAAAATGAAACACTGGCCCAGGGGAATGCAGTCTCTGAGCAAAACGAAGCAGCAACAGTTTATTTGCAGCCAGAGACAAGATTTCCCTTGAAATCAGTGTTGCTCGTGACCATCTGTATCCACTGTCCACAGACAAATAGATCCCCGAATGTGTCTCTGTGGTTAAAGCCCATTCAGTTGCGTGGAATCAGGCCCCACCCTCACACCCAGGGCTGATGTGGCAGGAACACTATATAATATGCCACTTAAAATCTGTCGGCCTCAGGGTCCTCATGTATAAAGGGGAGATCCTTTTCGCCCGGGCTGCCATCCAGCATGGGCATGAAATTCTGTGCAGAGCAGGGCTGTGTATCAGTTACCCTGGACAGCATCCCTTTATCACTGCGACCTTCAGTCCTTCTCAAGGTCTCATCTGATGAGTGGGAATTGCGGCCACGGCCTTCCCAGCTCAGCGCGCTGAGCCAGCTGTCCTTTGGTCCCTTCTCCCCAACAGGGACTCCCTGGTAATCACCGACCTTGGCATCGGTCACTATCTTTATGGAAAATCAAAGGAACTCCTATCAATAAAAGTTAGGCAGGGGTTGTGGGAGTATACAGCGTCCTGAGTAGCATGGGCCTTCATCCTAAGGGGTCACATAAGTTATTGAAAAGTTATTCCCTGGGCACAATGGCTCATGCCTGTAATCCCAGCACTTTGGGAGGCTGAGGTGGGTGGATCACCTGAGGTTGGGAGCTCAAGACCAGCCTTACCAACATGGAGAAACCCTGTCTCTACTAAAAATACAAAATTAGCTGGGCATGGTGGTACATGCCTGTAATCCCAGCTATTTGGTGGGCTGAGGCAGGAGAATCCCTTGAACCCGGGAGGCAGAGGTTGCAGTGAGCCAAGATTGTGGCATTGCACTCCAGCCTGGGAAACAAGAGCGAAACTCTGTCTCAAAAAAACAAAAAAAGAAAAGAAAGGAAGGAAGAAAAGAAATGTAAATATATGACTCATAGAGCCACCCTCGTGTTCAGGGGTAAGGCAGGCAGAGATTGTTACCCCCAAAACAGAGAGGAGAAAACTGAGACCCACCCCAGAGGCCACCCTGCAACCCAATCTTCCTCCTGGACAAGACCCAGAAGATTTGGGCTGAGCCCCAAGCACTGACCTGTTTTTGTAAGACTTATTTTTTTGTTTGTTTACTGTTAGTTAACAGGATCATTTTAAGGTCCTCAGGATTAGTAGTGAGCCTGCAAAGCCAGCCCTGCTATTAACTAGAGCAGTCCAACAGGAGGCAGATATTGTCGGGGGTGGTAGGGGGACAATAAGATTCTCAATCAGGCAGGAGTGGAGAGGACCTGGCAGGGTGGGGAGCTGGATGTGTGGGTGAAGAGGTTTGCTGACAGCTCTGTTACTGGTGCCTTGGGTTCTTGTAATCTCCTGGGATAGAAATCAAGAGAGGTGACTGGGCACGGTGGCTCACGCCTGTAATCCCAGCACTTTGGGAGGCCAAGGCAGGTGGATCACTTGGGGTCAGGAGTTCGAGACCAGCCAGGCCAACATTGTGAAACCCCATCTCTACTAAAAATACGAAAATTAGCCAGATGTTATGGTGGGCACCTGTAATCTCATCTCCTTGGGGAGGCTGAGGCAGGAGAATCACTTGAACCCGGGGGGCGGAGGTTGCAGTGAGCCAAGATGGTGCCACTGCACTCCAGCCTGGGCGACAGAGCGAGACTGTCTCAAAACACAAAAAAACAAAAACAAAATTCGGGAGCCTCTAGTTTCTGGGAGCAGCCCCTGGAAGTTACCAGCAAACACCCCAGGGCCTCAGGCCCACAATTGCTGGGAGCTAAATCTCCCCACACCTCAGATGGGGATCCTGAACTCCAGAGGAGACTGCAGCCCCGTCTGACACCTCCCTGCCACCTGGTGACCCCTGAGCAGAGGCCCTGCTGAGCTGTGCTGGAGTCTGCACCCACAGAAACTCTGAGATCATCAATGGGTGTGATTTGAAGCTGCTAAGTGGTGATTTCTTACACAAGAGCAGAAAGTGAATACAAGTATATTACTCTTGTGTAAAAGAGGGACTTAATGTCCGTTTGATGTACACATGTTAAAGGGCTCTGGGAGGACTCAGGGAAACTCAGAACTGTGGTTGCCTACTGCATGAGAGGGCCAGGGTGGAGGGGGCTTCATACTCGGAGCCCTCATTCGCTCTGCTGTTTTTGAAAAATTTAAATGTCAACACCTGTTCAAGAGTGAATGAACTGACGATTGCGGCTGCTCATAGTTTTTGAGCTCTTCCTAAGCGTCAGGTATCCTTTTAGGCACAGCATAGGAAATGACTCTTTTTTTTATTTTAATTTTTTGAGGCAGAGTCTTGCTCTGTTGCCCAGGCTGGAGTGCAGTGGTGTGATCTCGGCTCACCGCAACCTCTGCCTCCAGAGTTCAGGCGATTCTCCTGCCTCAGCCTCCTGAGTAGCTGGGACTACAGGCACACACCACCACACCTAGCTAATTTTTGTATTTTTAGTCGAGATGGGATTTTGTCATGTTGGCCAGGCTGGTCTCGAACTCCTGACCTCAGGTCATCCACCTGCCTTGGCATCCCAAAGTGCTGGCATGAGCCACTGCGCCCGGCTTGGAAATAACTCTTTTAACACTTCCCACAACCCTGCAAGCTAGGTGCAGGGAAACTGAGGCCCGTGCAAAGGTGTGATGCACCCTGGCTCTCAGAGAAAGCCTTAGAGCTGGGATTCAGGCTGCCGGGCTCCAGGCCACGAACACAGCATCTAGGCTCAGAAGAACGTGGGCACTGGGGGAGCCCCATGAGAGCCTTAAAAATTCCAGACTGGGGAGCCCGCAGTCACCTTTCAACCACCAGACAGCAAAGAGGCTCCCCATGCCCCGATTCTTTCTTGCCTTGATTTTTTTTTTTTTTTTTTTTTGAGACAGAGTTTTCCCTCTTCTTGCCCCACTTGGAGTGCAGTGGCGCGATCTCGGCTCACTGCAACTTCCCCCTCAATGGTTCAAGTAATTCTCCTTCCTCAGCCTCTAGAGTAGCTGGGATACAGGAGCGCACTACCACGCCAGGCTAATGTTTGTATTTTTGGTAGAGATGGGGTTTTACCATGTTGGCCAGGGTGCTCTCGAACCCCTGACCTCAAGTGATCCACCTGCCTCAGCCTCCCAAAGTGCTGGGATTACAGGCGTAAGCCCCCATGCCTGGCCTCTTGCCTTGATCTTTAGAATGTGTGTCTCTGTCCCCTTCGTCATTATCATTCCTTTAATTTCATTATTGTCCCGTGCATTCGCTCCTGAATCTCCTGTGTTAACACTTCCAAAAGAGAAAAATCTCTTTTGATTTTAAAAACATTTGTTCTTTTAAGAAGTGCTTTACATCATTCCATTCCTATGAACAGAGATTTCTAACCTTGTTATTTTATGTATATGAGTTCGTTTTTTGTCAGCAGATTCTTTTCGAAACCCATATGCAAGAATTGTTTCATGGATGCCATCTCTGATCTCAGTGTGTTTTTCTCTGGTTAATAAAAACCACAGTGCGTAACTCAGTCATATAAATATGACACTTTCCTCAGCTTCCAGCATGACGCAATGATCAATTCAGCAAATTTACATCTTCCTTCATTTTCCCCTTTTATTTCTTTGCCTGAATTTCCCTGGGGACAGCCCTTCAAATAATTTCTTTAGTAGATAAGAACTGTGTTTCTGCCGATTTGATTTCTGTGCCGGTATGCAGCTGCAGAAGGTTTATGCCGTGAAGCACTAACCGTGAAGCACTATTCATGGGTGGCCCCTACCAATACCATGTGGTTTCCATTATAGTTTTCTTCTTTTCCTCTTCCTCCCCATCCCCTTCTCAGTGAAGCATCTTGAATAATGACCAAAAGGGCAGAAGAGTGGAGGGATGGAGGGGCTGGAGACTCCAAAGTCGGACTCCTGGGTTTGTCACTCACTCGTTAGCTGTGTGACACTGGTGTGACCCCTTTGGTTCTTGGACTCTGTACTTTGTATGGATCTCTGTGTAGTGTCACAGGGACATGGAAAGTCTTTACATAAGATGGGTGCTATCTGGCTGGGTGTGGCGGCTCACACCTGTAATCCCAGCACTTTGAGAGGCCGAGGTGGGCAAATCACAAGGTCAGGAGTTCGAGACCAGCCTGACCAACATGGTGAAACGCCGTCTCTATGAAAAATACAAAACTTAGCTGGGCATGGTGGCGCATGCCTGTAATCCCAGCTACTAAGGAAGCTGAGGCAGAAGAATTGCTTGAACCCGGGAGGCGGAGGTTGCAGTGAGCCAAGGCTATGCCACTGCATACTAGCCTGGGTGACAGAGTGAGACTCTGTCTCAAAAAAAAAGGTTGCTATCAAACATGAGCTAGCGCTTGGCAGGTACACACGGAGGCTTGGGGGAGCCTCCTTGCATCCTCCCGTTGGATGGCTGGGGTATCCACTGGGTGACTGTGAGATGTTGTCCATGACAGCAAATAGGTGGTTATAGCCAGGCACACACTGGCCCCAAGGTCGAGTCCTAGTAGATTCTGATAGCCTGGAATCATTCATGGTTTTTGTTTTTGAGACAGGGTCTCACTCTGTCACCCAGGCTGGAGTGCAGTGGTGTGATCATAGTTCATTTTAACCTCAACCTCCTGGGCTCAAGTGATCCTCCTGCCTCAGTCTCCTGATTAGCTGGGACTACATGTGCATGCCACCACACCTGGCTAATTTTATTTTATTATTTTGCGGAGATGGGATTTTGCCATGTCACCCAGACCTGGGCTGGTCTCGAACTTCTGGACCCAAGCAATCTGCCCGCCCTGGCCTCCAAAAGTGCTGAGATTACAGGCATGAGCCCCTGCCCCGGCACGGTTTGTTGTTGTTTTTTTGACCTATTCGTACATCTACCAATGGCTATGATGTGCTGAAGGGAATCTCAGGTATTCAATTATTTGATGCTTGGGGTGACTGACTGCAAGGGGACCTCAAAGGACTGCAGAGAAACATTGCTGGTCCTGACATACCTTGGCTAAGTGTTTAAGATGCAGCGGACACCTCATGACTGGATGAGAACACTTTACCTGTAACGTGCAGCTGCACACATCCTGTACCTTCTTCCTGTGCTTGCTTGTGTGATGTGTGTGTGCCCAGCATGCAGAGGTGTGGGGTTCAAGTCAATAGGTGGATTAAGCCAGGCTCTTGGCTGGGTGACGACTTTGTATGTTGTTACATTTGTAGGATGCTGGGTTGGTGGCCCTCCTGGTTTACATGATTCTCTTATGGTGATGGCCTTGACACTCGAGGGTGGTCCCCTGAGACCCGTGAGTGTGTCCTGAGACCTACCTCCCTGGCCATGGCTGACTGGTCCTCGTGGTGAGCATCCACCCATGTGACTTCACTTCTTTCCAGGTCTGTGAGAATCAACAATGTGTAGTTGCTGGTCACCACGGTCCTATTCCTTCCCCATTGCTGGGAGGATACAGGAGCATGTTACTGAGCAAGTGATGTGTGACTTGGGCCTACAGGGTAGATGGTGGTTGGCTTGGCAGGAGAAGGGAAGAGGAATGAGCACTGGTGGGATGTTTGGGAGGAGGTTGGGAGACCTTGCAAGTTAGGCAGGAGGGGCACATTGGGGAAAGCTGGGGCATGGTAAGGAGCCAGGAGCTTGGAGAGGTGCTGGGAGCTCAGCTCAGGGCCATGCTGGTGGGCTCAGCATGCGGTCACTGACATCTCCTCTCAAGGCCAGCAGCATCTCAGTCCTCTTTGGACTGAGGCCTTTGCAGCTCTAGAAACGGAGGGCCACACATGGACGACAACAGGGTTTGGATTCCAAAGACAATCCAGACATCCCCCCACTTCTTCGTGCATCTGGGAAGCCCCATCAGCTGTCTTCTCCTTGCCTTTTATGCTGAACTCGCAATATCCTTTACCCTCCCTTCACTCCTCTGTCAGGGAACTGGCAAAGCAGAGCCCCTGGGGTATGTTGATGTTTCCTGCAAGCTGGGAGAACTTATATGTGTTACGCACTTTAGTGCATGGTCTTCATAAAACCCTTATTTAAAAACCAGTTTCATTTCCTTTTAAACATGTCAAAGTTGCTGGTCTTAACTCAAGGACTCTAGCCTCTAAGGTTTGATGTGGCAGAAGGATGGTAGGGGAGACAGGAGAAGCAAATACCATTTGGGGAGATTGAGGCACAAAGGAGATGCTAGCATGGGGGTGTGGGGGCTTGGGAAGGTGTAGGGTTCTGGTCAAGTGGCCAAAACATTTCTGATTTTCCTCTTAGAACCCTTGAAACAATACCCTCCCAGAGCACAGCAACAAAGTGGGCTGTGGAGACTCCAGAGTTCCCTGGGATTTGCTCAGGAAGCCCCCAGCTCCTGCTCAGTAAATGTGACCTGAGCTCTCGTAATACTCACTGCGTAAGGGTCCCCTAGGTTAGGGTCTGGGGTCATCACAACCAGGTGTATAGAGTGGTCTGGACTTGTTGAACTGGGGATCCCCAGATTTGGAATGCAGAGACACTGTGGCTCTTCTCCGCTTAAGAACCGGCTCCTGACCATTCGGGTCCAGCAGAGGAATATGATCCTGACGCACTGCAGCCTTTATCTCCCAGGTTTTGCCCAAATGTCCTTCCTGTCTCAGACTCCCAGAACCTGGGATTACTTGGAACTTCTTCCCGTGTTTTTCTTTTCTAAGCCCAATTTCTGTTTGTTTCCACAGTACTTAGAGTGACTTGCTGTTGTTTTTCTTGTTTCTTCCTTCCTCTCTCTTTTCTCCTCTGCTCCTTCCTTCAGGCTGAAGTTGACCTTTTGGTTAATTTTTTGTCACAGTCCAGCCTCGGTGTGACAAATGGAGAGAGCAAGAGAAAGAGAGAAAAAAAGATCTTAATTCTGATATGAATTACCTTTAACCTTTTCACTCCCACTTATTTATGTATTGGTCTTTAACCTTGCTTGTTATTTAACAAAAAAAAAAAAGAAGCAGCTCCTTAGCGGGGCACTTCTGTGTGGGGAGCTCTGGGACAGCTGTCTTCCTGGCCTCTCCTCTCCCAGCTTCACTCTGTGATCCCTTCTCTGTCTGGATGCATTGTGTGTGCGCCTGGCCCACCTCGGCTTCCAGTGCTCTAGGACGAAGGTGCATCCCTGCAGCTCCAGGCTGGCTCAGGCAGCTCCTTTCCCTCCAGCCCCTCCCGTCCCCTCCCACTCCACTGTCCCAAATGTCTGACCCAGCCTGTATTAGTCCATTATACTGTTATGAAGAAATACCCAAGACTGGGTAATTTTTAATAAATTAAAATTTTTTAGAAAGAGGTTTACTGGACTTACAGTTCCACATGGCTTGGGAGGCCTCACGATCATGGTGGAAGGTGAAGAAAGAGCAAAGGCGCGTCTTACATGGTGGTGTTATAAGTAGAATTTTCAGTGCTGCAGAAGAAGTAGCCCTTGGATATAAATTTCCTCAGCAAGGCAATTTACTTCTATAGAAGAGTGTGGCTCACAGATGGAACAATTGTGAGCACACACCTGCTCAAGGAGGGGAAGGGGTACTGATGCCTGACGGGGGTTGCCCCTACTGCTGTGTCATTCCCCTATTGGGTAGGGTTAACTGCACAGTCTAGTCTAATTCTGATTGGCTATTTTAAAGGGAGCAGCTGTACGAGCTGGAGTGGTGTGGTGGGTAGTTTGGCAGGAAGGATGGTTACAGGCAGGTCAGGGCAGGTAAACAGGGGTCAAAGCAGATGACTGGAGCAGGTGACTGGGATGAGTCAGGACGGGGCAGGGGACCCAGGGAACAGATGTGAACTACTGATTAGAACTAGTGGAAAAGGTTGTTTACTGAAACTACAAGGAAGTTAAACTTTAAAACAGAGAATTGAAGAAGAAGAGAGCTGAACATACATACTGATTCTTTGAACAGGAACTTAGGGTTCACTGTATCTAACAGGGGCAGGCAAGAAAGCCTGTGCAGGGGAGCTGCCCTTTATAAAACTTTCAGATCTCGTGAGACTTATTCACTCTCATGAGAACAGCACAGGAAAACTCGCCCCCATGATTTAATTACCTCCCACTGGGTCCCTCACACAACATGTGGGAGCTACAATTCAAGATGAGATAGGAATGGGGACACAGCCAAACCATATCACAGCCCAACTCTCATTTTCCGTTTCACTTCTGGGCCTTTCTGTACTTTTGCTAAGAACCCCTCTTCCCTTGTATTTCAAATCTCAATTGAAATGCCGCTTCCCTGGGGAGACGGGATGATGTCAGCGCTGCCCAATATATTTCCACAATGCGAAGGACCTCTCCTAGGTGACATTTGTGAAGGCTATATTTAACAGCATGCATTTTCTCAAGCCCCTTCTATTCAGCCAAGGTGTCCTTTGCCCAAGGGGCAATTAGCATTGCTTCAGGAGGAACATGAAGAGAAAAGAATCAGGGCTTGGTTTTTGTATGCAAAGTAGGACTTGTTAGGCCTAGGGCAGAGTTACTCAGCCTGGGCACTGTGGACATTTGGGGTAAGATCTTTTGTGGGGTGTCAGCAGTGTCCTTGGCCTCTACCTACAGACAGGTAGAGGAGCCACTCCCCGATCTCCAAATCCAGATGATTAAAAATGTCTCCAGACACCACCCAGTGTCCCCGGGGAGGCAGAATCATCCCAGCTGATAGGCTCTGATCTGGAGTAAGAACATAGTCTTGAAAGCCAACTTTTCATTTTTATTTTTTGGGCAAGGAAATAATCTTCTAAACTAGCAAAGCTCCCCTTTGGGAAAGGAAAATAAAAACTCAGAACCCCAATTCCCTTGGCCAAAAGAAAGAAATTAGGCTGCAAGCTGAGTCATGCAAGAAGCTGCCTTTCCTTTTGTTCCTAAGCAGAGAGCTACAGAGAAAAGGTTAAATATCTCCACGGGTAGCTAATCCAGTGTTCACCCTGTCTTATGTAAAGTACTGATTTACTGCGTGCTACACAAATACGTGATGGACTACTCCCCTACCTGCTGCTTCTCCCTTGCAACATGTGGATTCAGTAACCACACCCTCCCTCTTGCCCCTTCAGTTCACTCTTCCGCTTTAAATATGGAAGCCCTCAAAATCATCTTTGGAGAAAGGCACAGACTTTACTCTGGAACATGTCCTTAATCTTGGCAAAATAAACTTCTAAATTAATTGAGACCCGTCTCAGATACTTTCTGGTTTACACCTTTATATGCCAAGAATGGAAAATGTGAACCAACCCCCCCAAATCTGAGACAGGTCTCAGTTAATTTAGAAAGTTTATTTTGCCAAGGTTGAGAACATGCGCCCATGACATGGCCTCAGGAGGTCCTGATGACATGTTCCCAAGATGGTCAGAGCAGTTTGATTTTATACATTGTAGGGAGACATAAGATGTCAATCAACACATATAAGATGACCATTGGTTCCATCTGGAAAGGGGGGACCACTCAATGCAATGGCAGGAAGGAAGCAGGGAGGGGCTGAGGCAGATAGGAGACGAATGGTTGCATTCTTTTGAGTTTCTGATTAGCCTTTCCAAAGCCGAGGGGTGACTTTGAATAGAATGGGAGGCAGGTTGACCCTAAACAGTTCCCAGCTTGACTTTTTCCTTTAGCTTAGTGATTTGAGGGCCCCAAGATTGATTTGCCTTTCACAAGCCTGATGGACTGGGCCATGCTGCTTTTCAAGAAGCATTGGAAGCAAGGATAGAAGCATTGTCTTCTGTTGGAGAGAAAAGAGACAGAAGCTTCTGCCACAAAAGAGACAGATGAGGGATGAGACCAGGGGGTTAGGATGACATGAGGGTCCCTGAGAAGGGACTCAGCCCTGCAGTCCCCTCCCTGGGAGGCTTGGAGGGCAGCCTGAAGAGATGGACCTGTGAGTTGCTGCTTGAAGAGGGACCTGCAGCTGACCAAACAGAACAGAAAGACAGAAGAGTCTGAGAGGAAGAGCGTGGCATGAACAGAGTCCACAACATTGTCCTATTTTCAGAGATCTCTGAGTTAGAGCCTGGGTCTTGGGGAAGCATCAAAGAGCTGGGGTGGGCCTTACAGTGGGTGGAATCCCACATCTGTTGTTCATGCCCAATGCAGCAGGCTCTGTGCCTGGTGCTGGGGTCCTAAGCTGGTCCCTGCTCCGTGCCACTTCTGTTCTCAAAGGTGGAAATGACATGTGAGTGGATAAGCTTGGATGGTGCTGTGGGCTCTAAGGTGATGGCCGAGGGATACACAGAGCACTCCTGCAGGAGGAGAGGCAGAGACCAGCTTGCAGATGTTACAAGTAAAATGCTCGGTGCTACAGAGTGAAAACAGCACTCAGGCAAAAGTTTTCTCAGCAAGGCAATTCACTTCTATAGAAGGGTGCATCTCGTGGGTAGAACAATGGCAGGAGCACACTGGACAGGGGAGGGGAAGGGGATCTTATCCCTGATACAGCTAGTCCCTACTGTTATATGTTTTCTCTGTTGGCTAAGGTTGGACTGCACAGTCTAAACTAATTCTGACTGGCTAAAGAGAGCAAGGGTATGAGCCTGAGTGGCGGGGTGAGTAGTTCTGGCAGGAAGGGTGGTTGCAGAGCAGGCGACTCAGGATGGAGCAGGTGATAGAGGCTAGTAGGGAGTTGTTTACTAAAACTAGGGGCAAGGAGGTGTAAAGAATGAGGAAGTTAAACTTTAAAATAGAGAACAAAGAACAGGGAAGCTGAACATACTGAAATATTGGTTCTTTGCAGAGGAATTTACTGTATCCTACACAGAGGTGGAGGGTGACCTCCTGAGGAGGCTTGAAGGAGGTTGGGCCAGCACCCAGAAATCCGGAGGTGGTCTCACTAGAAATGAGGTGGACTGATGAGGGAGCTGTGGCTGCTCCTTAGGGCTTTGCAGGAGACAAGCAGATGGAGGACAGGGGAGGGGCCACCTGGGAGAGAGGCAGTGGAGACTTCCATTTGAACCTGAGATGCCCACTGAGAGTCCAGAGAGGTGACAAGAAGGAGCTGATGGCCACACACAGTCCTCAGGGAGAGAAGGGGCTGAAGGGC
Source organism: Alouatta palliata (assembly GCA_004027835.1). NCBI lineage: Eukaryota > Metazoa > Chordata > Mammalia > Primates > Atelidae > Alouatta > Alouatta palliata. The sequence goes on from PVKV010016242.1 coordinate 15,999, forward strand.
ATTTAGCCAAAGTGAGGCCATGTGCTGGGGTGGCCAAGCAGAGAGCAGAGGCTCGGGACAGGCAGAGGGGCCACCCGGACATAGAGCCAGGGAAGGAGGGTAAGGAACAGCTGGAGCCAAGAGGAAGGGAAGAAGAGGGTGGTCCAGAAATTGAGTGTTGCTGAGGACAGAATGGGGACCATGAGCATGGTGGCCCTGAGGTTGTGGTGGGACAGTGATGGCCAAAGCCAGGCCAGATGGGCTGGAGTGGGACAGGAGCTGGTGTGGGAAGAGCTAGCACCTGGACCCATCTTTATGGGGTCTGTTGAAGGCTTTACACTGGGGATGTAGTGACTCACACTGAGCCGCCAGAGTGGGCATCCTGGTAAGAAGTGGAGGGCGTAGGGTCCTGAGCAACATGGGTGGCACATGACCAGAGCCTCGGGAGGTGCTCTGTAAAGAGGGCCCCAGTCAGGGCTCGTAGGGATGCTTGGCCTCCGCTTACCCTCTCAACTGCATTCCAGGGGGGATACCACCTCCTCACTGAAACACCCTCTTCCAGCACCTTCTGTGAGGCCACAGTGCCTGGATTTGCCATAGTACATTCCTGGGCAGGAAGTCTTGCGGGGGCCCCAAGTGGAACAAAAGAATGACAATCACGAGGAATTATATTGGCACACGGCACCTTTACGTCCATTATCCTCTTTAACGACCTATCCAGGGTACATGGGGCAAATCTGCTTGTCGTCCGCATTTTACAGATGAAGAAACGGAGTCACAGAAAAGTGGAGGGACTTTCCCAAAGGCGCATAGCCACTGATGGCAGAGGCTTGACTGGAGCACAGAGGGGTCCTCTGAGTCCGGGATGCTCCTCGGCTGAGCTCCTATGTGAAAGCACAGGGGCTGCTCTGTCAATAGGGGAAAGGGATGGAAGCTTCCCACGAGAACAGCCTTCCGTCCCCTCGAGCTCAGAGCTGTACTGTGTTGAGCAAACAGCCTTCCGTTCCAGCAGCTCAACGTGCAATGAACGTTATTCCATTGCAGCCCAAGCCCAGGGCACAATGCCCCGTCACAGGGTGCCAGTTGGCGAGCAACATAGGGGTTGTAAACTGTGCACTTCACGGAAATCTGATGGCGTCTGAAACATGCTGATGTCCCGAGGGAGGCAGCACTCCATGTGGTGACACGGGAGGAGGCTGTGACACTCACTCACCCCTGGACGGAGCAGTGTTTTCCGATGGGCTGCTCCGCCATGGGTAGTCTCTCCTTTATCCTAACCTGCAGGAATCCTCTAAGCTATTTTTTCCCCTTCGCGGTGGACCCCAGCTCTCTGCAAATCCAGGAACTAGGTTTTTTCTAGGTGGACAGAGAAAAGTGGCACCTGATGAAGATCAGGCGTGCTGATTCTTTGAAACTTACTTCCCTCTGCAAGTTAATCATCTCTGTCCACCACCCTTTTCAGGGCAAATAATTCACTCTGGGAGACAGTGGCGGTGTCAGTTGTCCCTGATTTACCTTACACGACTTGGAACTTTTGAGATATCTCCCTTTAACTGTGGAATTGAAATAGCTCAGAATTCCTAGAATAACTGTCATTACCGCTGATGTTTAGTTAGTCCCGGTGACACACGAGATACCTCACATCCATATTCTCAGCTTCCCAGGAAACCTCTGCAAGCCAGGAATTATTGTCCCCATGAGAGAGAGAGAGATCTCAGAGAGGCTAAATAACACTTAAAGTCACATTGCTGATGAGATTTGACCTAAGATTGGAACCAGGTCTGCCTGCCCATGGTTCCTTCATTGCCCATGGTACACTGATTCAAGGAAGGACCTTAACCTTAATCTTGTCCCCCACTGCAGGCTCTGCAGGTGAAGACACCCGTCCTCAGAGGGGAGGCTGTAAGAGAGATGAGGATAGCTGTGGAGTTCTCAGAAGTGGGGCGGTCGCTCAGTTTCCTTCTGTGCAGAATGGCAGGTGCAGGAATGAGGATTGATGGCCAGTTGAGAACAGGCTAGACCCAGGCGGTCCAGAGATCCATGTACTGGGCACCCAGGAAAGGGAACATGCCTGGAGGGGGCAGACTGCTGTCCATCTCAGCACGACAGAAAGAGCAGGATGGCCAGGTGTTGGCCATAGCCCTGCATCACGTGGCCCCTTCAGCCACATGCCGGTGCCACTGGCTTGGATGTAACACTTGTTTACAGCTCTTCCGCCAGGGCATCCCCAGCAGGCTCAGCTCCTCCTGCTGGCTTTTCCAGGCCTCTGTGTTCTGCAGCTTATTTACCCTGCAGCTGTGTGCATCTGCACAATTTCTGCTGGATTTTTAAAAACAAGCTTCGTGTGTACATGTGTGCTTGAGCTTGTGTGTCTTTAGTTTGGTGGATCCAATCTAGAAGGGAGAGTATTGCATCCCAATCTGTGGCTTCCGCTCTCGCCTGGCCACTCCGGACACTCCAAATCTGTGCCTGCTGCCTCCTGGGTATCCCAAGGGCACCGAAACAGCACAGCCACAACTGGACCCCTCAGCCTCTTGACGAACCTCCTCCCTTGTTCCTGCTGCCCCCTTGAAGGACTCCATGACTTCTTTTGCCTAAATGACAAAGCTGAAGTCCTTCATAATCCCCCTCCCTCAGCTCCACACTCAACCAGCCAGGAGTCTTGTCTAAAGCTCTCTCGTGTCTGTCCCTCACACCTCTGTCCCTCCACTGAGGCCTCTAGACCAGCCTTCTTCCTCCAAGTCTCAGCACTGGGAGCCAGAGGGAGCTTGTTAAAGTGCAAATCGCAGAAACAAGGTGGAGGTAAGGCAGACAGCTTCCACACCGCCCTCTGGGAGCAGCGCCTACATGGCCTTGGACTGCCCTCCACTCTGGCCCACCTGTGGGAGGGAAGAAGGATGTGTGCAGATGAGCAGGGAGAGAGGCCACCAGGTGTTGACTGCAGCCTCACACCATAGCAAAAGTGCAAAACACCAAGAGTCCACCATGTGGGAGCTGCTGAGTCAGGGTGCAAGGAGAAACTCCATGCCTGGACTGCGTCCTGGAACAGAAGAAGGGCCTTAGTGAGAAAACTGGCGAAATGCAAGCCAAAGATTTTGTTAATAATGATATACCAACGTGCACTTTTAGTTTTGACAGATGTCCCACGGTTATGGCAACATTAGGAGAACTCTGTGCTATATTCACAACATTTCTGTAAATCTAAAATTATTCCAAAATAAGACATTCATTTTAAAAGAAAATGTGGTTGGCCATGGTGGCTCATGCCTATAATCCCAGCACTTTGGGAGGCCAAGGTGGGAGGATTGCTTGAACCCAGGAGTTCAAGGCCAGCCTGGGCAGCATAGGGAGACCCCATCTCTACCAAACAGTATAAAAATTAGGCATCGTGGCATGCACCTGTGGTCTCAGCTACTGGAGAGGCTGAAGATCACTCGAACCCGGGAGGTCAAAGCTGCAGTGAGCCACGATTGCTCCACTGTACTCTAGCCCGGGTGACAGAGTGAGACCCTGTCTCAAAAAAAAAAAGAAAAAAGAAAAATTATATATATTATGGTGCATTCACTCAGTTGAATAAGATGCAACTTAAAAAAGGAGATAGTATCTATTTACAGACATGGGAACTATTCCTGATTCCTGACATGTTTATAGACAAAAAGCAAGTTACAAGATAGTATATATAATATAATGTTATGCATGGATGCATGAATACCTATATTTATTCTTTAAAAATCTCCTTTCTGTGTATCGCATTGGACTGGCGGTTATTGTTTTAATTCTGAAATGATTCATCCGAAACTGAAAACGGCAGTTATCCCTGAGGAATCAGATCTGCAGAAGTCGTTCCTTGTGAGGCTCTTCGGTGTCATTTTCACTGGTTATCACACATACGTGCTGCTTTAGTAACTCAGAGAGACAAGTATTTACAAACCTGATCATCTCACTTCCCTTAGAGTAGTGGATCCTTCCTTTATTCGTCAAAGATGTATGGAGTGTCTGCTGTGTCTCAGGCTCGGTGTGAAAGTTGGAAAGTGGCCAGGGCACTGTCACTGAGGTGGAGCCCTTGGGGAAGTCAGAGGTCACAGGCACTTTTGACAGCATCGAAGACCTGAGATGGGACAGCACGTGCTGCAAGGCCTCCAGAGGATGCCCCAGATGAGGGGCATTAGGGCCTGGGGGCAAAGGGGGTGGGCACAGCTGACCTGGAATAGCAGCAGTTAGCCATGGGGGAGGAGCTGTGCACAGGCCCAGAGGTGAGTGGGACTTGAGGAGGGAGGGATTGCTGGTGTCCAGTGTGGCTAGAGGGACCAGTGAGCCGGGGAGTTTGGTGGGGAGCAGCTTGGAAGCTCTCAACCCTGGGGTTGAGGAGTCTAAAGCAGGAGGACCATGCTCATATTTGCTGCTGGATGGTGAACGAGCTGGTGGAGGATGTACGTGTCTGTTCTTGCACTGCTATAAAGAAATATCTGAGACTGAGTACTTTATAAAGAAAAGAGGTTTAATTGGCTCATGGCTCCATAGGTTGTACAGGAAGCATAGCAGCTGACGCTTCTGGGGTAGCCTCAGGAATCTTACAATCATGGCAGAAGGTGAAAGGGAAGCAGGCATGTCTTACATGCCTGGAGCAGGGGGGAAGGGTGGAGAGTGCCACACACCTTCAAACAACCAGATCTCACAAGAACTCACTCACTGTTGTGACGCATGACCCAGTCACCTCCCACCAGGCCATGCCTCTAATACTGGAGATTACAATTCAACATGAGATTTGGGCAGGGACACAGATCCAAACCATATGAGAAGCCAAAGGAGTGATCCAGGTGAAAGAAGTAAGCCAGGCAGCCTGCACAGGTGAAGAGCCAGCCTGCAGAGGGCCAGGGGCTGAGTATCCATGGGGGTGAGAGAGGCTCAGGGAAGACCCCAGGCTTCCTGCTGGCATGAGTAGTAGGCCGTTTTCCCAGGTCCTGCATGCAGGAGGAGTGGGCTGGGGGGCAGAGGGAAGTTCTATCTTAGACACATTCAGCTTGCTTCCCCGGGTGATGTCCGCACAGACTGATGCCTGGAAAGTTCAGGTGAGCGCTCTGTGCCACAGACAGAGATTTGGTAGCAAATGGCCATTTTTCTTCCCCACATTCAGACAGAGTCGTAACAACTGAGCACGACAATATTTAAAATATTAAATCTGGCTGGGCATGGTGGCTCACGCCTGGAATCTCAGCACTTTGGGAGGCCAAGGTGAGCGGATGGTTAGGAGTTCAAAACCAGCCTGGCCAACATGGCAAAACCCCATCTCTACTAAAAATATAAAAAATTGGCCAGGCATGGTGACGGGTGTTGGTAATCCCAGCTACTCGGGAGGCTGAGGCTTGAGAACTGCTTGAACTGAATGAATAATTGAATAACTAAATCCCCATCCTTGCTACATATCTTTAGCTGAGCAGACTTTTAGGAATTTTTATTAGAATTTGAGAGGCGAGGGCTGGTGGTGAGCATCCTCTTGGCTGTTTCTTCAACAGGACAGGTTCCTGGGTTGCTTCTGGGTTGAGATGGGGTCAATGGTCTGCAAGTCAGTAAGTAAAAGCTTAAGCAAAGTAGTGGTGAGGACAGACCTATGATAAGAACACAGCTGTCTTTCCTTTCTTTTTCCTTTTCTTTTCCCCTTTCCCCTTTCCTTTCTTTCCTTCCTTTCCTTTCCTTTCTTTGAGACAGTCTCACTCCATTGCCCAGGCTGGAGTGCAGCGGCACGATCTCGGCTCACTGTAAGCAATTATCCTGTCTCAGCCCCCTGAGTGGCTGGGATTACAGGCCCATGCCACCATGCCTGGCTAATTTTTTGTATTTTTAGTAGCGATGGGGTTTCACCATGTTGGCCAGGCCAATCATGAACTCCTGACCTCAGGTCATCCGCCTGCCTTGGCCTCCCAAAGTGTTGGGATTACAGGTGTGAGCCACCGTGCCCAGCCTCTTTTCTTTTTTCTGAGACTGGGCCTTGCTCTGTTGCCCAAGCTGGAGTGCAGTGGCATAATCAAGGCTCATTGCAACCTGTGCCTCCCAGGCTCAAGTGATCATCCTGCCTCAGCCCCCCAGTAGCTGGTACTATGGGCATGTGCCATCACGTCTGGATAATTTTTGCATTTTTTTGTAGAGACAGGGTTTTGCCATGTTGCCCAGGCTGGTGTCAAACTCAGGGGCTCGAGTGTTCCGCCCACCTCAGCCTCCCAAAGTGCTGGGATTACAGATGTGAGCCATCACACCTGGCATGTATTAAAATCTTTAACTGAAAAAAGAACTAGAATGTAATGGAATTGAATCTTTTTTTAGTGAGTAAATAGCAGGGAATAACTATGACACAGACAGGTTAAACTTTTTAAAAATCTACAAATAAATTGTCTCATCAAACACTTCTGTTCTTTGGCCAAGTGTGGTGGCTCTCAGCACTTTGGGAGGCCAAGATGGGTGGATCACCTGAGGTCAGGAGTCCAAGACAAGCCTGGCCAACATGGCGAAACCCTGTCTCTACTAAAAATACAAAAATTAGCCAGGCACGGTGGCGCACGCCTGTAGTCCCAGCTACTTTGGAGGCTAAGACACAAGAATCGCTTGAACCCGGGAGGCAGAGGTTACAGTGAACCAAGATTGTGCCACTGCACTCCAGCCTGGGTGACAGAGCAGGACTCTGCCTAAAAAAAAAAAAATGGCCAGGCGTGGTGGCTCACAGCTGTAATCCCAGCACTTTGGGAGGCCAAGGTGGGAGGATCACAAAGTCAGGAGTTCAAGAGTAGCCTGGCCAACATGGTGAGACCCCACCTCTACTAAAAATACAAAAATTAGCCACGCATGGTGGCGCGTGTCTGTAGTCCCAGCTACTCCGGAGGCTGAGGCAGAACTGCTTGAACCCGGGAGGCAGAGGTTGCAGTGAGCTGAGATCATGCCACTGCACTCCAGCCTGGGCGACAGAGTGAAATTCTGTCTCAAACAAGCAAACTTCTGTTTTTTTTTTAAGAAAGAAGGTTTTTGTTTGAAATGGTGTAGAATCAAGAAGCAAAGGAAAGGGCAATAAACAATTCTCCAGGTCAAAAAATTAACGAGAAAGGGCTCTTCCTGAACTCTTTAGATGTGAATAAATTACCTGGAAAAGGAGGCACTCTGTGAAATATCTGAGTTTCTAACTGTTGCTTCCTCCTCTGGAAATGATTGCCAAACTGAGAGAGCGTCTCCAGGCAGGTCTCCTGAGAATGGTGTGTGGGAAGCACGTGTCGGATGAACTCCGTGTCTGCAAGCAGCAGTAAATGCCGTCAGGGGAAAATAACTCAGTTGTGCCAATAAAATGACGGCTTTGAGCTATCAGTTATGATTCAGTAAAGAGTCAGGAATAACACATCTAGAATTGGGGAATTCTGGAACTGGAAGAACCATGATGATGGTTGGATTTGATCCCTAATTTATTTTTGTTTTGTTGTGGTTTTGAGACAGGGTCTCGTTCTGCTGCCCAGGCTGGAGGGCAGTGGTGCAATCTTGACTCACTGCAACCTCCACCTCCCAAGTTCAAGAGATTCTCCTGCCTCAGCCCTGCCGACGCCTCAAAACCAGCCTAGGCAACATGGCGAAACCATGTCTCTACCAAAAATACAAAAATTAGCCACGTGTGGTGGCATGAACCTGAGTCCTAGCTACTTGAGAGGCTGAGGTGGGAGGACCACTTGAGCCTGGGAGGCAGAGGCTGCAGTGAGCTGAAATCATGCCACTGCACTCCACCCTGGGTGACAGAGTGAGACCCTGTCTCGAAATAGAATTATATTATTTTTATTTTACTTTATTTTATTTGAGATGGAGTTTTGCTCTCGTTGCCCAGGCTGGAGTGCAACAGCGCAATCTTGGCTCACTGCAACCTGTGCCTCCCGGGTTCAAGCGATTCTCCTGCCTCAGCCTCCCTAGTAGCTGGGATTACAGGCATGTGCCACCACACCCAGCTAATTAATGTATTTTTAGTAGAGACGGTGTTTCACCATGTTGTCCAGGCTAGTCTCGAACTCCTGACCTCAGGTGATCTGCCTGCCTCAGCCTCCCTGAGTGCTGGGATAACAGGCATGAGCCACCACACCCAGACCCAAAATAAAATTTAAAAACTCAAGGATCTTAATGTGGGGAACTTGTGCCAGCACTTTGCGACGCTGAGACAGGTGGATCGCTTGAGCCCAGGAGTTCAAGACCAGACTGGGCAACACAGCAAAACTCTGTCTCCGCAAAAAATACAAAAATTAGCTGGGCATGGTCATAGAGGAGCCTGTTCCATGGTTGATGGAGGTCCCTTTGCCTCGTGATTGAGTGGAGTTAGAGGCCAAGAACACAAGAGCCCAAGCCAGGGAACATTTTCCACACTTGTAACCCAGCAGGTAGCTCCTCAAGACCCTCAAGAAAGGACCTGGAGGGTGTCTGGAACCCTCCTGGGGGAAGGGAAGCTTTGGAATTGAAGGGGCTTTTTCGTTTGCAAAGACAAAGGCTGGTGGTGAAGGTGTGAGGGGCTGCCTGAGTGAACTCTGGGAACCAGGCAGAGCCTGCACAGCCTGGGTCCAGCCCTGACTCAGAACTTGGGGTCCTCTTGTGTATTGGTTCTCTATGGCAGCTGTAAAAAGTTACCTCTAATGCAGTGGATTAGAACAGTAGACCTCTATTCACTTACAGCTCTGGAGGTCAGAAGTCTGAAATCCGTTTCACTGGGTCAAGTCAAGGTGTCAGAATGCTGTCACCTGCTCATGGAACACTGTCACCATCTCATGAAACACTGACACCCACCAACGGAGCACTGTCAGCCATCAATGAAACATTGTCACCATCTCATGAAACACTCACCCACCAATGGAACACTGTCACCATCTCATGAAACACTGTCACCATCTCATGAAACACCGTCACCATCTCATGAAACACTGTCACCATCTCATGAAACACTCACCCACCAATGGAGCACCGTCACCATCTCATGAAACACTGTCACCCACCAATAGAGTGATGTCATCTGCCAATGGAATGCTGTCACAGTGGAACTCATACACAAAGGAGACTGTTTTTGGATGTGCTGGTCTTTAGGTCCCTCTGGCCATCCCAGCAGAGACAAAAGGTTGGCCTGGTGATTGCAGGTAGCTGGCCCGAGACTGACCATGAAAGCCTTGGCTGAGCTGCAATACCCTAGAGAGAGGGTGTAGGGTAAGAGGTCCCAGGCCCAGGTATTCAGGGCCCTGAGAAGGAGCAACAGAATGTGTGAGTGAGAGCGCCGTCCCTGGGTCCCCGCTGAGAGCTCAAGGTAGGCAGGCCTGACATGTGAATGGAGACCACTGGTGACTTTTCAAGAGGAAGTAGGGGAGCGCAAGAAGATGGCAGACACTATAACCAGGAGTGCCCGCCCCACAGTGCCCCAGAGTGCCGCCTGTGAGTCATGTCTCTGCCCACAGTGCCTTACTTTGATCTGGTAGAAACGTGCTTCCTCTCTCCTCATATTACAGTGTCTCAGAGAAGGAAGGGAGCAGGTCTAAAGTCACCCAGCAAGGTGGATGCAGAGACGGAAGAGCACCCAGCTTGGGGGTCAGTCCCACTGCCTTAATGGGCCTTGAATTGGTAGACTCGGGGTGGTTCCAAGCTGCACCATGTACCTGCCAGGACCTGTGGCACATCCTTTTCACCTCCTTGAGCCTGGTGTCCTTACCCAAAAAGCAAGGACCACAGGACCCTCCGCTCTGTCTCCTTCATCGGTCCATGTGAGGCTCAAACCCAGCGAAGGCACCTGGGCTGTCTCTATGAACTAAAACCCATGCAGAGCACACCCCGGGGGCCAGCTTTGGACACTGGCCTGCCTGGTCAGGGCACAGGGGCCAGCCGCTTCCTCTGCTAGAAGTGACTGCATGAAAGAGAAGGGGGTGCAGGGTGGCTGTGCATACCTGTTCCCAAAGGAAACGAGTCTCCCTGCGGATTGGAGCCTTCACTTGTTTTCAAACCGCCCCAGGTCATGGAGACCCAGGAGGCGCTGCCAGGCAACTCACTGGTGTGACGAGCCTCTGCGGCCCAAGAGGAAAAAAGCATCTCGGTGTTGCCAAGATCAAGGCTATTCATGGGTGGGCCTTAGATGGCGGCCAGCGTGCACCCACTGGGAACCATTCTTCTAAGCAGCCTCAGATTCCACAAAAGCTGCAGGGTGCGGCTGGAGGGGACTGCATGTGATTGCAGTGTTCTGCCTTCCATTTGGGAGGTTTGCAGCATGTGGACAGGAGACTGACTTTCTAGAACAAATGCCTTTTCTTCTTTGGGCCGAGCCCGAAAGAGCACTGGGCTTGGTGCCTGGTGAAGGGGTTTTCTGCCCTGGTTGCTGTGTAGCCCTGGGCAGGTGTGGGCCTTGGCTACTGCTGGAAATAGATGCTCGGTGCCACAAAGAAAAATTAGCGCTGAGACAAAGGATGTTTCAGCAACGCAGTTTTTACTTCCTGGACTGCAGGCAGGGTACTCCCAGTAGCCCTTATGCCACGACAGTACAAAGAACAAAGGGAAACACACAAATGTATCCCTTACGCACTGGGGGTCTTCCTTACTGCTGGGTCTGATCTCTGTTGGTTGGAGCCAGACCTCACAATATAAACTAAAACCCATTTGGCTAACAATTTAAAACTTTTCTAAACAGGTAAAAGCAATGGAGAGCTGGGACATGTCTGTGAGCACGTCCGGCACAGATATCTTGGTTAAAGTACAAGGACATAGAATGTACTACTTGCCTGTAAGCATGGCGTGTCTAACGGCTACAGAGGATAGGGCTCAACAAAGTTATTAGCACACTTATTCTTTAACAAGAAAGGAAACTTTAAAAAGGAACTTTTCTACTTCCCGCAGCTACCCAGGTGCCAAGTGAGAAGCAGTGTGAGGTCCCATGGGGCTGATCAGGATACAGTCCTTCCGTACGCCCGTGAACAACACAGAGGCTTTCTTAGGGCACTGTGGCCTTCAGCTGACCAGGTTCCAGCTCCTGGCTCTGTTTCCTTCCCCTTCCAGAGCATCCGGGAGTGGATTCCGGGTCTGCTTGAGATTTTTGGCTGCCATGGGCTTCAGTGGTCCTTTCCCAAAAAGGGAAATGGAGCTAGCGTTTTAAGGAGTCCCTATGGGTACCATGACCTGTTCAGTTCAGTTTTGCAGAAATGGACTTTGGGGCTGGGAGGGTGAAGTCACTGGCCCAGTTTGCCTACCTCATTGTGGGAGGAGCCAGTGGGTGGGCCCAGGTCTGGACCTCAGGCCCCGTCCAACCATCAGCCCACAGTGAAGTCTCGACGTCACGCGGCCTCTGTGCCCTCGCCTGAAGAAGGAAATGAGGATTCCAGCCTCTCTGCCTCACAGCAGTACTGGGGGCTTTAGCTAAAAATGACGTCGCTGCTGTCTAAGGACTTCTTGGTGTCCAAAGTTCTGTCTGACTTCAGTACTCGGTGTCATCTGTAGGTGGGAGGGGGTAGGCATTATCACCTACCCCACTTCAGAGGTAAGGGTGGTCAGGAAGAAGGCAGCCAGCCAGTCAGCTAGCCGGTGTGCAGATCAGTCCCAGTAGGGGCCAGTTATGGGGTCCACATGACCCTCCAGGCACATCGCTCCTAGGCCCCTGCTCCTGGCAGGGCTTTGCCTCTGAAGGCAGTGTCTCGTCCCCACCCCGCGCCGCCCCCAAGTAGTACAGGTCCTGGTACCACCGCATGCTGCTGTGTGGCCTTGGCCAAAGACATCTTTGAGCCTCTGTTTCATCATTTACAAAGTAGGAATAAGACTGCCGACTTGGGGGCGGGGGCTGTGAGGAGAGGATGAAGCAAAACCCAGGCCCAGCACCTTGGTTGGACCAGCCTGGACCACATGGCGAAACCCCATCTCTGTTGGCAAAGGCAATGCCCCCCATGTGCATGCTGCAGGCCAACAGCGTCCCGGCTACTCAAAGGCTGTCTGCTACCTCGTACACACCCTGCCTCCCTCCTTTCTCATTTCCTCCCTGTTTCTGCCTCTCCCCTTCCTCCCTCCCTTTCTTCTTGCTTTCATGCATGTATTTGGAATTATACCTTGCCAAGTTGTAAAAGTCAAGGTGCTCTTTAATAAAACAAACATAACATAACCACTAACATCGGGGGAAGGGCTGGGTGCATCACTCACCCTGTAATCCCAGCACTTTGGAGGCTGAGTCGGGAGGATGACTTGAGCCCAGAGTTTAAGACCAGCCTGGGCAGCATGACGAAACCCCGACTCTGCAAAAAAAATTTAAAAACTAGCCAGACATGGTGGTGTGCCCCTGCAGTCCCAGCTACTCAGGAGGCTGAGGTGGGAGGAGCGCTTGAGCCAAAGAGGTGAGGCTGCAGTGAACCACGATGGCGCCATTACACTCCAACCTGGGCGTAGATCCCCATCTCAAACAAAACAAAACAAAACAAAATAAGGGGAAGGAAAAAAGTCAGAGATCAAGGGAGAGGGTCAGTGAGTGAGTGATACTGTCTTCACTTAGTAGTATTATTTTGAAATGGAGTCTCACTCAGCCACCCAGGCTGGAATGCAATGGCGCATTCTCAGCTCACCACAACCTCTGCCTCTCAGGTTCAAGAGATTCTCCAGCCTCCGAGTAGCTGGGATTACAGGCGAGTACCACAATGTCCAGCTAATTTTTTTGTATTTTTAGTAGAGACGGGGTTTCACCATATCGGCCAGGCTGGTCTCAAACTTCTGACCTCAGGTGATCTGCCCGTCTTGGCCTCCCAAAGTGCTGGGATTACAGGCATGAGCCACCGCGCCTGGCCCATCTTCACTTATGAAGGACCACATGAGGCATTACAGCACGTACCCTTTCCATGTCAAGTCTTTGCATGCGGTGCCTGGTTGCCCATGTCTTCCACCGGTGAAGCCAAAGTTCCCAGAAGGATCTGCTCAGTCTGGAGTTCTAGAGCTGGGAAGACTTTTTAGGACCCTTAAGATCATCCCATCGTCCCTTCTATTTCCAGATGGGGAAACTGAGTCTCAAAGTCAAGGCATGGCATGGCAGGAAAAAAAAAAAAACGAAAGCTGTGAGTCATCTGATCTGTCAGATGTGTAGGGCATATCTGCCTCAGTGAGGCTGGGAGAGATGATAGGTTAAGAAAAGTTTATTTCTGTGTGATGTTTTGTCTGCAGGGAATCTGCTTTGGTGAGATTTAACGTTTGAATGTCTAGAGAACATGAGGCAGCGGTGTTCAGCTGACCGCTAGTGAGGGGTTTGCTGCTTTTGAGCACTCTCGGGACTGGAATTCATGCCTAACCCACATGCTACCTCCTACCATCACCCATTTAGAATAAGACTTTGGGTAAATCACACTTAATTTGAATCTCAGTGGGTTTTTTTTTCCAGTAAAATATCAATAATAACACTCCCCATCTCCTCATAGGATGTTTTTGTGAGCTAACAAGAAAGAAGTTAAAGTACTTCTTTTTTTAAATGTAGTTTTTAAAATTATAAGAGATGGGGTCTCACTATGTGGGCCAGGGTGGTCGCAAACTCCTGGGCTCCACCTGCCTCGGCCTCCCAAAGTGCTGGGATTATAGGCATAACCCACCTCGCCCAGTCTTAAAGTATTCATACTTCTTAAAGCATAAAAGTGCCACCCAAGGGTGAGGTGTGAGCAGGCTCAGTCACCTGGTACCAGAAGCTGCCTGTGGATCTGAGGGCTCCTTCTCTATGATCAGCGAGGGGTGAGAACACCTTCAGGTCTGGCTTCCCCTGGCAGCCCTTCATCCTTGAGGTTGGTCTTGTGATTCCTCCATCCCAGGTTTCCTCTTACACATCTTCATGACGTGCCTCTCCTGGGAAGCCCGTCAGCACCTCATCTGGCTTATTAACTCCTCAACACCAGCTGCTCCTTGCGGTTAAGGGGAAAGTATCCTGATTTCCACATTGTGGTTTCTCTCCTCTCTATGTATCGCATATTCTAATACCATACAGGGAACATTAAGCTCAAGCTAGGGCTTTAAATAAGAACTGCCAAACAGCTTTGCTCTCATTTCTTTTAATAAGCAAAAGTTCTTTCCTGTCTACTGAATATAGCGCAGAGAATATATCCCTTCCTGTTCATGTTGAGTAAGGAAAAAAAAACGAAAAACCCAACAACCCTGTAATATGATTCTTCTTTTAAAATGTTGTATTGGCTGGGCACAATGATTCCTATAATCCCAGCACTTTGGGAAATCAAGGTGGGAGGATTGGTTGAACCCAGGTTCAAGACCAGCCTGGACCATGTGGCAAAACCCCATCTCTGCAAAAAATAATAATAAATTGGCCAGGTGTGGTGAGGCATGCCTGTTGTCCCAGCTACCTGGTAGGCAGATCACTTGGGCCAGGGAGATGGAGGCTGCTGTGAGCCAAGATCATGCCACTGCACTCCAGCCTGAGCTACAGAGTGAGACCCTGTTGCAAAAAAAAAAAAAAAAAAGTTTATATTTTGTGCTTCAGGGTTACTCTTCAAATATTGAGCATGAATCTCAGAGTTTGTTGCTAATGTCAGCTTTAGCACTCGTTGCCCACGTGGTGGGAACCTAGGATTATAAACCCCCATCCTCCTGAAAGACACCTGCCCCACCTGCAGCCTGTCATAAAGACCTGGAAAGGAAGTGGGTGGGTAGGACGTGCGGGCTTCCAGTCCTGGCTGTGTAGTACTAGCTTTTGGCCTTCGGCAAGTTAACACTTGTGTACTGTCAGGGTAATACCTGTACCTGCTGGGCCTTATCAGAGATATCCTTGATGTTAATCCTTAATACAGCACCTGGTCCATGACAGGAGTGCAATAAATGAGATTCCCGTTATGATACTTGGATTCTACTAGAACACCTGAAGTCTATTAGACCACCTGAATCCATTAGAGTACCTGAATTCTATTAGAATACGTGCATCCATTAGAACACCTGAAGTTTATTAGAATACCTGAACCATTAGAATACCCAAAGTCTATTAGGCCACCTGAATCCATTACAATACCTGGATTCTGTTGAAATACCTGAATTCTATTAGAACACCTGATTCCATTAGAACACCTGAAATCTATTAGAATACCTGACTTCTATTAGAATAACTGAATCCATTAGAATAAATGAATTCTATGGACATAACTAAATTCTATTTGACTACCTGAATCCATTAGAATACCTGAAGTCTATTAGACCACGTGAATCCATTAGAATACCTGAAATCTATTAGAATATTCAAATTCTAGTAGAATACCTGAATTCCATTAGAATGCTTAAATTCCATGACAATACCTGAATCCATGAAAATGCCCGAATCTATTAGAATACCTGAATTCCATTAGAATGTCTGAACTCCATTAGAATACCTGAATTCTATTGAAATACCTCAATTCTATTAGAATATATGAATTCTATTAGAATACATGAATTCCTTTAGAATATCTGAATTCCATTAGAATGAATTCCATTAGGATGCCTGAATCCATTACAGTATCTGAATTCATTACAATACCTGAATCCATCAGAATTCCCAAATTCCATTAGAATGCCTGAATTCCATTAGAATACCTGAATTCCATTTGAATGCCTCAATTCCATTAGCATAATAGAATCCATTAGAATACCTAAATCCATTTGAATATCTGAAGACTATTAAAATACCTGAATCCATTAGAATTCCTGAATTCCATTAGAATACCTGAATTCCATGACAATACCTGAATCCATTAGACTACCCAAATCCATGAAAATACCTGAGTCAATTAGAATCCCTGAATTCCATTAGAATGCCTGAACTTCATTAGAATACCTGAATTCTATTGAAATATGTCAATTCTATTAGAATATGTGAATTTCATTAGAATACCTGAATTCCTTTAGAATATCAGAATTTCTTTAGAATACCTGAATCCAGTAGAATACCTGAATCCAGCAGAATTCCTGAATCCAGAATACCGGAATTCCATGACAATACCTGAAACCATTAGAATACCTAAATCCATTAGAATTCCTGAATTCCACCAGAATGCCTGAATCCATTAGAATACCTGAATTCAATTAGAATGACTGAATTCCATTAGAATGCCTGAATCTATTAGAATACCTGAATCCATTAGAATTCCAGAATTCCATTAGATTGCCTGAATTCCACTAGAATACCAGAATTCCATCACAATGCCTGAATCCACTGGAATACCTGAATTCCACTAGAATGCCTGGAACTATTAGAATACCTGAATTCCACTAGAATGCCTGGAACTATTAGAATACCTGAATTCCATTAGAATGACTGAATTCCATTAGAATGCCTGAATTCCATTAGAATGCCTGAATCTATTAGAATACCTGAATCCATTAGAATTCCAGAATTCCATTAGATTGCCTGAATTCCACTAGAATACCAGAATTCCATCACAATGCCTGAATCCATTGGAATACCTGAACTCCACTAGAATGCCTGAATCCATTAGAATACCTGAATTCCACTAGAATGCCTGGAACTATTAGAATACCTGAATCCGTTAGAACACCTGAATTCCACGACTATCTGAACTTCTGCTTTGTGTGTGTACTAGTTTCCTGGGGCTGCCATTGATAAGTGACCACAAACTTGGTGGCTTCACACAGCAGAAACATATTCTTGCACAGTAGCAGAGGACAGAAGTCCAGCCACCATTCAACCCAATGCAGGTGCCACATCCCAGTCTCCTTCTGTCGCCTGTGTCTTGTCAGGTGCTCACCTCCCCTCCTTAGGCCTCAGTCTCCCAGGTATAAAATAAGGGAAGTCTCCAAGAGCTTCAAGTCTCTGACACTGACTTTGAGTAGTCCCAGCTTAGCCCCTGGATCCCTAACCTAAGATCATGGACCAATGGTTGTTCCCTTGTGCCTCAGTTTACCCACTGGAAATTAAGATGCTAGATGAGGCCAGGCATGGTGGCTCACACCTGTAATCCCAGCATTTTGGGAGGCCGAGGCTGGTGTATCACCTGAGGTCAGGAGTTTAAGACCAGCCTGGCCAACACGGTGAAACTCCGTCTCTACTAAAAATACAAAAATTAGCCAGGTGTGGTGGTGCACACCTGTAATCCCAGCTACATGGAAGGCTGAGGCAGGAGAATGGCTTGGAGGCACAGCTGCAGGTAGCTGAGATTACACCTTTGCACTCCAGCCTGGGCAACAGAGCAAAACTCCATCTCAAAAAAACAAAAAACAAGCTGGAAGAGATAAGTGATTCTTAATTACAAGTTGAAGGTGAGAATCACTTGGGACATTTTCTAAGTCTAAATGGCCACGTCCTGCCCTGGGTCTCGTGAATAATATCTTATGGGGAGTGTTGAGTCCCTGCACCAGCTGGCACTTCGGGTCTACCCAGTATTAATGCCTCCTGGGCTCTACTGACTTTGTTTACCAACTGTGGAGGCGCCACAGCAGTCAGCTACTCCGTGGTTGCCTTGGTTACTTCTGCACCATCCCTTGTTTTATCAGGGAAGGAAATGGGAGAGTTTTATGGAAAGAGAAGTCCAGGAATATAAAACACTAGAGATGTCAGCAACCATTTGGAGTTGGCTGTGGTTTTTCACACCACTGATTTCACGTGGGGTGAAAAAATTGATTTCATGTGTGGAGCATGAAATCAGTTTGGTGGTTGAGGTCTATGTATAAAAGAATAGAAATTATCACAATGCATAGCTATTTTTTCCATGAAATTCATTGGAATGTCATACAGTGTGGGTCTTGAGCTTCTATGTACAATTTGTTTCTTACTGTGGGTCCAGGTCAAACAGTGTGAGAGCCACTGCTCTCTAAAAACAAAACACCTTCAAAGAGAGGAGGTGGAGTCCCAGAACTGTCCCCTTGCCTATGACAGGGGACCCTCCAGGTGGTTTCTCTCCCAAGTCTCCAATGTTGTGCTGAACCCAAGGGCTCTCTGGCTGTGGCTGGCATTGTGGACACTCCGCACCCAAGGGGCAGTACATGCTCGGTGGACAGCTAGGAAGGTGGGGTGGGGGGTCCAATCCAAGTTAATCAGTTGGTAGTGGCTGCCTGGAAAGCTGTGTTGATAAGGATTTGTGGAGCACATCCAGGCTCAGCCAGGAGGACAGCTGTGATTGATTACTCATGTCTGCCTTGGGAGTGGGAGAAGCAGCCTCTTGGGTACTGTCTCTGTCTTGGGAAAGGAGAGGGAGGTTGAGGTTAAAATCCCCCTCCTACCTCTGACTTTAGATGTAATTGAAGTTCTCTGAATCAACCTTTCTTCATCTGTAAACTGAGAGAATGAACAAGATGACTTTGGCTATCGCTTCTAAGAGTTTAATTGGATGACTTTGGAGGGTCTGTCTCCACTTCAGTGAGAGTGTGTGTGTGGAGAGAAAGAGAGAGAGAGAGAGAGAGAGAGAGAGAGAGAGAGAGAAAGAGAGGGCAGGGAGCAGGACACAGAGAGGAGTCCCTGCTGCTGCTCTGGACACACTGGATGGCTTTCTTTGGCTTAAACGTGGGAAGATTTGTCAGGGCCAAGGACTCAGAGAACCGGGTGCGGGTGATGAAGGCCGGTGACATGCACCTGAGGTGGGGTCCAGTCTCCCTCATCTCTACTTATCCCAGTAGAGTTCTGCACTAAGTCAACCATGGACCAGCACATATTGAATGCCTACTGTATACCGAGGACACCTCTTAGTACACACCCACTAAGTAATTTACAAACCAGCCCTGGAAGATCCATTAAGCAGAGGTCCAGGGGGGGTGCAGGGAGTGGCTGGGGACCCGGAGCACAGGGCAGGTGGTTCCACTTAAATTTGGCTCATGCTTCTGGGTGGGCGAGTGCCATGGCTCAGTTTGGTCACCCTTGGTCACCTTGACAAGGGAAGATAAACTGTTTGCATTCTATCTGTCTCGTGTTCTTCTCGGAGGTATTTTTATCCCTCAGCCTCTATTTATAAAAGCCAGATGCCAGTTCCACACTCAGCACTGCAAATGTGCCCACACCTAGGACTCCTCCCCAGCCTCTGCTTCACTCAGGCCAGTCCAACGGGGCTCAGAGGGTGGCCCACAGCAGGGTCTGGGGCTTAACTCCATGGGACACAGGTGTGGATAGGACGTTGTCCTTAACCCCAGGGAGCTTTCCTGGGTCAACAGACCCAGATGACGGTGGCACGAGGTAGAGGGAAGAAAACCAACTGTGGCTAGAGCCAGAGGAGAGCAGAGCTCAGAGGAGGGCAGAGCTCCGTACTCTGGGAAATTACTAGTCCAGCAAGCATTGATCAAATGCTAGTGTCAAGACAGTTGCAGAGAGACCACAGTGGGTGGTGCCAGGTGGCAGGGGAGACAGAACCATAACCAACACCTAGAGCCAGGACCGGGAACACAGTTCCAAGGGGCAGAAGGATGGGGTGGCCTGCGGAGAACCATGAAGGCCTGAGATCTTTTCACTTAGCTGTTTTCTCTTATTCTCTAGTGATATGAGCAGGCAGGAGCCTTGGAACTGGCTGCCTGGAGCTGAAGCCTGGTTCCACAGGCTACTGAGTGCCCATGGATGAGTTACCCAGCCTCTCTGTGCCTCAGTTTCCTTATCTGAAAACAAGACGTATTTGTCTGCGACAGCTGCCGTAACAAAACCCCACAGGCTTAAACAACAGAAGCTCATTTTCTCACAGTTCTGGAAGGTGGAAGTCCAAGGTCAAGGGGTCATCAGGATTGGTTTCTGGTGAGGCCTGTCTTTCTGGCTTGTGGACAGTTCCCTATCTCACTTTGTCCTCACGTGGCCTTTCCTCTGTGAGTGCCGAGCGCGAGTGAGCGCGTGAATGAATTAAAAGAGAAAAGAGAAAGAGAGAGACTGGGTTTCTCTTTTTCTTTTTCTTTTTTTTTTAATTTATTGAGACGGAGTCTTGCTCTGTTGCCCAGGCTGGAGTGCAGTGGTGTGATCTAAGCTCACTGCAACCTCTGCCTCTCAGGTTCAAGTGATTCTCCTGCCTCAGCCTCCCAAGTAGCTGGGATTACAGGTGAGCGCCACCACGTCCAGCTAATTTTTGTATTTTCAGTAGAAATAGATTTCAGCATGTTGGCCAGGCTGGTCTCCAACTGCTGACCTCAAGTGATCCATGTGCCTCAGCCTCTCAAAGTACTGGGATTACAGGCATGAGCCACCTCGCCCAGCCTCTTCTCTTCTTACAAGGACATCAGCCATACTGGATTAAGGCCCTACTCCTGCAACCTCATTTAACCTGAATTCCCTCCTTAAAGGCTCTGCCTCCAAAAACAGTCACACTGGGGGTTAAGGCTTCAACACAGAGACTTTGGAAGGATGCAATACAGTCTATAACATGCTATCCTCTGGCCCATCAAAACTCACGCCCCTAACACATAAAAAATACCTTTACTTCATCAGTGGGCATGCTTGTGTCCCAGCTACTCAGGAGGCTGAGGTGGGAAGATCATGTGAGGCCAGGAGTTTGAGACCAGCCTGCAACATAGCAAGATCCCTGTCTCTACAAAAATAATAATTTAAAAATTACCATGTGTGGAGGGCATGTGCCTGTAGTCCCAGCTAGAAGGGAGGCTGAGGTGGGAGGACTGCTTGAGCTCAGGTGTTCAAGGCCACGGTGAGCTATGATCATGCTGAACTCCAGCCTGGGCAACAGAGTGAGAAACCTTGTGTCCAAAAACACACACACACAACAAAACCAAAACCCTTCACCCCATCCCATCAGCCCCAAGAGTCTTAACTATTCCAGCATCAAGTCTGAAGCCTAAGGTCTCATTTAAATATCATTTAAATCAGGTAAAGGTGAGACTCAAGGTATAATTTATTCTGAGGCAAAATTTCTCTCTAGCTGTAAACCCATGAAACGAGACATATGTGCTTCTAAACACAATGTGGGGACAGGCATAGGACGCCTTCTCATTCTAAAAGAGAAAACCAGGAAGAAAGGGGTGATGGGTCCCAAGCAAGGATAAGACCTAGCAAAGCAAAATTCTACCGAGAATCAGCTTGGCCGTAGAGAACCCCACCCAGGCAGCGGTGAAGGAACTGAGAGGCAGACACCCAGATAGAACAGCAAAGTGGGTCTATCAGGGCCGACAGCCTTCCGAGTTGAGAGCCTCAGGGGCTGACAGCATTCCGGGCTGAAGGCATCAAGCAGAGTCTGATCCATAGTCATTCTCTCTGAACAGGTGAGTATTATTAGCAAACAGGTGTTCGGTGTTTTCTCAAAACACAAAAATATACCAAGTAGGCAGCTGGTGCCCGCTTACCAGTGATTACAAACAAGCTGAACGGTATCCTCCACGAGGGAGCCCTGGGGGCAGGGTCAGCTGTCTTAAAGAATTGTTTTAATCGGTGTGTGATAGGTACACATTGTCCTGCCACTTTGGAATGCCCCAAGTAGTTTTCTACTTGGGGGCGGGGGGGCTAGATTTTCCTTGCCATCGTTCTTCCTAGCAAACAATATATTCTATCATATACTTAGCATTTCTCAATAAAATCCTTTGGATTTTAGGCTCAAAAATAATTCCTTGGCTGGACACTTTGGGCCTTCTGGACTTGCTGGGGCAGCCGTCCCCTCCCCACCCCATGGCCCTGGGTAGTGACCCTGCCCAGGTGTCTCTGGGGGCTCTGTGTGGTGGCTCTGCCCTTCTGCCACTAGGCAGGTGCTGCCTGGGCTACTGGAACCCAGGGGTGCAAGCTGCATCTTCTGGGAATGAAGAGGAAACAGGCTTGCTCCCTGGGTCTATGACGGGAGTGGCAGCCCCCGGATCTGTGAGTTGCCTTTGGACTCATTCTTCCCCTTTTCTTGAAAGAGAAAGTGTGTTCATCACCACCTCATTCTATTGTCCCGCCCTGTAGACCCCTAGAAGTCCAAAAACGTTACTTATTTCATTCCATCTCTTTCCCCTTTGGTCCAAACTGGCAGTCTCTGCAGGTAGAACACATCTCTCTTCCCGGCTTCTGCTGAGATGGGTGACTAACAACATGGGTAATTGCTTTATGGAGTGGTTTTCAATTCTGCCCCGGTGTTCTGTCCAGAACATCTTTTGCATTTTATAGAATAAAAATTTCTTCTGGCCAGGCACGGTGGCTTCTTCTGGCCGGCACTTTGGAAGGCTGAGGTGGGCGGATCACTTGAGGTCAGGAGTCCAACACCCATCTCTACTAAAAATACAAAAATTAGCTGGGCATCGTGGTGCACCCTTGTAATCCCAGTTACTCACGAGGCTGAGGCAGGAAAATCACTTGAACCCAGGAGGAGGAGGTTGCAGTGAGCTGAGATTGCGCCACTGCACTCCAGCCTGGGAGACAGAGTGAGACTCCATCTCAAAAAAAAAAAACACAACACAAAAGAGTCTGGTTATGAAAAGATGGGATGATTAAACTTTTAAACATTATATTTTAAAATCCAGCTGTTATTTTCACCCAGACACACCCTGATGAAATTTAGAATCTTGATTTCATCTCACACATACATTGCCTTAACAAAAAAATATAAAGAGAGCTTGGATCTGGTAGCCGCTGTGGCTCTTCCTGGCTGTGCAGGAACCTCTGGGCAGGCGTAAAACAGATCTAGAGACATGGGCTGCTAGGGGCAGAGGTGCAAGAAAGCACGCTCACAGTTCAGGATAATGGAGGGAGCTTCTTTGGGACTTGCCCTCGTGTCTATCGCGTGCTTTTCCTATGTGTAAGGCTATCTAGGATCCAGGGCTGGGGCTGCCTCCAAAACACACCCAGGTTGCTGCTTCTGGAACTGGTCAAGGTCAATCCTGCAGCCTCTGGGACTCAGTGGACTTGATCGAGGTTAATGGGGAAGCTGGATTACCGCACAGAGAGGAAGAGCTGTTAGCACTGCACCAGCTTGACACTGTTTCCCATCTCTGGTTCTGGTTCCCTCCTGAAATCTTCGTGAGGCAGGACGGGCAGAGGCCATAACCTTCACATTCACAGAGCGGAAAGCATGCGTCCGATTTCACAAACTTGGATTGTTTGTAGTGCACGGTTTCAAACTGGATATTTCATGACAAACCACCAGTTTATGTGGCTTTCCAACTGTTAGCAGGTTTATTTAGCACCAAATTGAATCTTTATTTCACACAGAACATACACATAAACACACAGACACACATGCACACGGTGTGCAAGTGCACACACACCAAAGCCTCCATTGGCCTTAACCTAAGGGGCTGGCTGGATGAAATGCCTGAGGCTTGATGCTCACTTAAAACAACGCTGCCCATAAAAACAACAATTTCGACATCATCTGTGAATATAAGCGCCCGCTTTGGGAGACCGGTTCTGGGCACTGGGGTAGCAGCAGCAGGGAGGGACGAGGCCCTCTGGTCTGTCCTTGGGTTTGGTTGTGTTGGAAGCTTGGTGTCTAAATGGCTACCATTTTTGCCTGGATAGATTGATCCCAGGGTCAGGCTGTCTTGGGTTATTTTTGGGGGGTTGGTTTTCAGGGGCTCTGAGATTTCAGCAGCTATCCCAGGGTGGGCATGCTTGGGGAAGCAACTGCTTTCAAATTCGTCTCTGACTGCTCTGAGACACATTCCCAATCTTCAACTTCACACATTTTCTCACGGACTTGTCTAACACATTCCTTCCTAATGTGCAAACCTTGAACCATTTTCTAACTCCCTAATAAATTAGTAAGTATTGCAATTAGCACCTCTTCATGGCACCTTTCATGATTATAACAATGATCTTCATTTGAAAAATGATAAATGTTATTAATAACTCATAACTCGCCAATGATTGCCACATGGCAGTTGAAAGATTTTTTTACTTATGGTCCTCCCTAGAGGGTGATAAAAGCAGAGCTACAAGCCCAGCCTCCAGCCTCTTCATGTGTGATGTCCACAAGCCTCAGCAGGCAGCTCCTTGGTCCGTGTTTGTTAGGCGTCTTTGGCGAGCCTAGCACAGCTTCCATGTAAAAGGTAGCACAGCAGGCGTGGTCCTGAGTTAGACTCAGGGTCAGAAACAACTGCTTACCAGCTGTGCTCTCTTAGATAAGTCACCCTGTGTATGTTGGCCTCAGTTTCCTCATCTATACAGTGGGGTTCATAATTCCTACCTTGTAGGGTTTCATGAAGGATTAAGATGAGAGAACATGAAAAGCCCTCAGCGTAATGCCTGGAGTTGAATTCTACAAACATCAGCCTGGCCCTGCCACTGCTGCTGAGGGTGATAACTTCAAATGACCACCATGGTACCTGACGCCTGGTGGATGCCTAAGAGACGCTCTTTCATCTGGAAGCTGCACGCCCAGACGTGAAGCAGGGAGGTGGGGGCAGGTGAAACCGGAGCCAGACATCTTTCTGCCGCTTCGGCATCCCAGCCAACCAAAACGAGAATAAAAGGGATTTTTTTCCAAAGTCCTTGCAAGGTTTCAATGAACTCTTGGGAAAAAGTAGGTGCCAATTATGCAAATAAATAATTAAACTTGACTGTGCCTGCAAACACAGGCCACAGAAGGAAAACTAACAGGATCTGAGAACAAGAAGCCCCAAGGTTGGAGACCGCGTCTCCCATGGCCAGGACCAAAGGGAGACGTTCGACCCAACCTGCCGGAGCGGAGGATGAGCGCTCATGATGGCCTGGGTCTGTGGCCTGCTGGCAGTGGAGGGGGAGGGGTAATGCTAATTAAACAGAAGAGTCTGGTGCCACCCCCCACTGTCCCTCAAGTAAAGACACTCAAGACTTTGATCACTGTGGTTTGGAAAAGGAGATGGAGTCCACAAATAAGATGAGGCTTGGCCTGGCGTGGTGGCTCACACCTATAATCCCAGCACTTGGGGAGGCCAAGGCAGGTGGATCACCTGAGGTCAGGAGTTCAAGACCAGCCTGACCAACATGGTAAAACCCTGTCTCTACTAAAAATACAAAATTAGCCTGGTTTAGTGGTGGTCGCCCGTAATCCCCACAACTTGGGAGGCTAAGGCAGGAGAATTGCTTGAACCCGGGAGGCAGAGAGAGCAGCGAGCTGAGATCAGGCCATTGCACTCCGGCCTGGGCGACAAGAGTGAAACTCCATCTCAAAAACAAAAAAGATGAGGTTTGGCTGAGGAAGAAGAAAAGGAGCGTATTAGCTTCCCAGGGCCGCCGTAACAAAGTACCATAAATTGGGCAACTTTAAACAACAGGAATTGTATTCTCTCACAGCTCTGGAGGCTGAAGTCAGCAATGAAGCTGTCATTCTGACTGGCATGAGATGGTTCTAATGATTAGTGATGTTGAGCTTTTTATCGTATGTTTCTTGGCCGCATGAATGTCTTCAAGTCAAGAAATGACACATGTGGCCAGGCACAGTGGCTCACGCCTGCAATCTCAGCACTTTGGGAAGCCGAGATGGGCAGATCACCTGAGGTCAGGAGTTCAAGACCAGCCTGACCAACATGGTGAAACCCCATCTCTACTAAAAATACACTAGGCGTGGTGGCACATGCCTGTAATCCCAGCTACTTGGGAGGCAGAGGCAGGAGAATTGCTGGAATCCGGGAGGCGGAAGTTGCAGTGAGCTGAGATCATGCCATTGCACTCCAGCCTGGGCAGTAAGAGTGAAACTCTGTCTCAAAACAAACAAACAAACAAACAAACAAAAAACAGATGCTGGTGCAGTTGTGGAGAAATAGGAATGCTTTTACACCATTGGTGGGAATGTAAATCAGTTCAGCCACTGTGGAAGATGGCATGGAGTTTCCTTAAAGATCTAGAACCAGAAATACCATTTGACCCAGCAATCCCATTGCTGGGTACATACCCAGAGGAATATAAATCATTCTGTTATAGGAGAAAAGTCACAGACTTTGTACTCAGGCTCTGGTGTAAATGCTTACTCTAGTTCACAGTCACGATTGAAGCAGAAGTCTGTATAAGTACAAAGACCTGGGACAAATTATTATCTTCTCTGGGCCTTTTGTTGATTTTTACTTCATTGAGGCAGGGTTGTCTCACTCTGTCTCCTAGGCTGGAGTGCAGTGGTGCAATCACAGCTCACTGCAGCCTTGAACTCCTGGGCTTAAGTGATCCTCCTGCTTCAGCTTCCTAAGTAGCAGGGACTACAGATGTGTACCTCTCTGGGCTTTAAAAAAGCCCTTTAGCAGTGGCTCACACCTGTAATCCCAGCACTCTGGGAAGCCAAGGCAGGTGGATCACCTGAGGTCAGGAGTTTGAGACCAACCTGGCCAACATGGTAAAACCCCGTCTCCATTAAAAATACAAAAATGTCCTTTAGCTAAAGTGAGTACCATGGGTCCTCCATATCAGCAGCTTCTGCATCCACAGATTCAACCAAGCTGGGATCGAAAATCTCTGAGAGAGAAAAAGAATAAAAACCGTTAAAAATAATACAAATAGCCGGGCGCGGTGGCTCATGCCTGTAATCCCAGCACTTTGGGAGGCCGAGGCAGGTGGATCACGAGGTCAAGAGATCGAGACCATCCTGGTCAACATGGTGAAACCCCGTCTCTACTAAAAATACAAAAAAAATTAGCTGGGCGTGGTGGCACATGCCTGTAGTCCCAGCTACTCGGGAGGCTGAGGCAGGAGAATTGCTTGAACCCAGGAGGCGGAGGTTGCGGTGAGCCAAGATCGCACCATTGCACTCCAGCCTGGGTAACAAGAGCGAAACTCCATCTCAAAAAAAATAATAATAATACAAATAAAAATACAGTCATAAAGCGATTTGATAGCAGGAACATTGTGTCAGGGATTATAAGTAACCTAGAGGTGATCTGAAGCACATGGGAGGATGTGTATAGGTTATATGCACATACTGTGTCACTTGATAGCAGGGACTTCAGCATACATGACCTCGGCTGCTGTCACAGAACAAGGGCCCAGCGCTCGTGTAAGACAAAGTGGAGAACTGGAAAGACAGCAGGCTCTGTAGTCAGGCAGAGTAGAAGGGGAATTCTGCCTCCATTCCTTACGCCAGGCTGACCATAGACTTCATCCAAGCTGGGACCCCTTTAAGAGTGAAAGAAGGGCCAGGTGTGGTGGTTCATACCTTTAATCCCAGCACTTTGGGAAGCTGAGGTCAGGAGTTCGAGACCAGGCTGGTCAACATGATAAAACCCCGTCTCTACTAAAAATATAAAAATTAGCCAGGTGTCATGGTGGGGGCCTGTCATCCCAGCTACTCAGGAGGCTGAGGCAGGAGAATCACTTGAACCTGGGAAGCAGAGGTTGCAGTGAGCTGAGACCAAGCCATTTCACTCCAACCTGGGCAACAGAATAAAACTCCACCTTAAAAAAAAAAAAAAAGAGTGAAAGGGGCACTTTCAGTATTACCCAGACAAGAGGCATAGGAACGGGGCTGTCCTATGACCTTGATATGGATGTGTACCCCATCTATAGCTGTGCAGCCGGGTAAAGTTACTGAACCACCTTGAGCCTCAGTTTCCTTATCTGTAAAGTGGGGATAAATGTACCCACCTCCATAGGATCAAAAGGCATGAGGGATGCCTACTACAGAGTGGAAAAGGAAGGCTCTTGGTAGGTGGCCTTTGCAGTAGTAATGCTAAAGGTAAACTTGTGTCCCCAACAGAGAAGTTGCTCATGTATGTGAACCATATGCCACATGTTCAAACCCCCTCCCACCCCCGACCTCCACTTCCTCTGTGTTGGGGGCCTTGCTGGCTCCAGAAATCTGCACTGTCCTCCTCCTTGTCTCTTCCTCCCCAATCTCGAGAGAGGCGTCTCTCTCACTGATCACCGCCCCCACCTCCCGACTGGCCCCCACATCCAGTTTCCACCACGTCCTTCACATTACCACCAGGTCATCTGTGAGCAGAGACCTGGTCATGTCTCATACCCTTATGCAGAAACCTTGGGCAGGTCCCCTGTCCACATAACATATTTAAAACCCGGCATGGTGCTGCAGGCCCTCAGGGGTCTGGTCCCACCATCTTTTCTGTCCCGTTTTTCTCCTCCAGTGATCACTGCAGGCCCGTGAAGTCCCTCCTACAGCCTACCCCAGGCCCGTGGCTTATGCCTGCTCCTCTCTGGAAGCAAATCCATTCGCAGCCACTGGCCCAGATCTCCCAACCCTGACAGGGAAGAGCCTACACATCTATCCAGGTCTCTGCTGCCTGAGTCTGTGGGTCCAACCTCAGCCAACGGGGCTTGTCAATGACCTAATGCCCTGAGCCTCAGTCCTCTAACCCATAAAATGGGGATACCAGACCTACCCTTGGAACTCAGTGAGGGCAGGGAGATAAGAGATATGAAGGGTGCTCTGTGGATGGTAAAACTCAGAACAAACAGTATTACCACCTTCTCAAGACCCTGCTCAAGCTACTTCTTGACAAGCCCCTCTCAGACCACCCCCTTTCAGAATTAACCCTTCCCTCACCTGTCAGTCACTTCTCTTGCTCTGTGCTTAACACAGGGCCTCTGTGTCTTTGCTGTCCCTGTTGGACCTCTTGCTGCACCATGGTCTCCAAGGCCGGGACACATCCAGTGGAATGTGTATCACGTGCCAGCTGGGGTAGGCCTTGTACACTTAATAGAGGACAAGCAGAACCTTTAAAGAGGAACTCACTTCAGGAAGTCAGGAGTCTGACACCAGCCTGACCAACATGGTGAAACCCCATCTTTCCAAAAAAATACAAAAATTAGTCAGGCGTGGTGGCATGTGTCTGTGATCCCAGCTACTTGGGAGACTGAGGCAGGAGAATCACTTGATCCCTGGAGGCAGAGGTTGCAGTGAGCAGAGATCACGCCACTGCACTCCAGCCTGGGCCACAGAGCGAGACTCTGTCTCAATAAATAAATAAATACTTACCGTGTTGCTTTTTCAACATTCATTTTGGCCTTTTATATAACTCTTTCATGTGGGAGAGAAACTGAAAACCAATTATTTCTCTTTTTGACAAGGTCTCATTCTGTCACCCAGGCTGGAGTGCAGTGGTGTGACCCTGGCTCACTGCAGCCTCAACCTCCCCGGGCTCAGGGGATCCTCCCACCTCAGCCCCCTGAGTTGTAGTTGGGACTACAAGTGTGTGCCGTAACACTGAGCGCATATATATAAATATATAATCCTTCCCTCATCTGTCCTGTTATATATATGTATACACACACATATATGTATATATAATTATATATATTATATACACATACACACACACACACACACATATATATAATTTTTTTTTTTTTTGGTAGAGACAGAGTTTCACCACATTGCCCAAACTGGTCTGAAACTCCTAAACTCAAGTGATCTGCCTGCTTAGGCTTCCCAAAGTGCTGGGATTACAGGCAGGGAAGCCACTGCTCAGCCTGAAGACCGATTCTTTTTTTTTTTTTGAGACGGAGTTTCGCTCTTGTTGCCCAGGTGGGAGTGCAATGGCGTGATCTTGGCTCACTGCAACCTCCGCCTCCCAGTTCAAGCGATTCTCCTGCCTTAGCCTCCCAAGTAGCTGGGACTACAGATGTGTGCCACCATGCCCAGCTAATTTTTTATTATTAGTAGAGACAGGGTTTCACTGTGTTGGCCAGGCTGGTCTCGAACTCCTGACCTCAAGTGGTCCCCCCGCCTCCACTTCCCAAAGTGTTGGGATGACAGACATGAGCCATCGTGCCCAGCCAATTCTTTAGGCAGAGAATATTCTCTAGGATTTTTAGTGTTTTCCGGTGTACCCCATGCATCCTCATTAGAACCCTGTGGGATGATAGTTTAGCTATTTCCCATCTTAGCCAGGGGTTCCTTAGAAAACACAATTTTTGAGGTACAATCGCAGGGCAGCAAGAGTGCGGGGGAGAGAGAGAAGCAAGGCCGGGAAGGAGAGAGAGCAGCACCTCAGCCTGGGTTATTGGGCTGCCTGCTTTATAAAACACACAGGAGGATGTGCGAAAGAGTGCTGTTAGCTCAGTGGTGTGGGCTGCTTTGCAGGAGGCCTGGGGCCCCTGGCCCCAGAGCGCTCCAACCAGCCAAGGAAGCGGGAGATAGTAGTTTGCTGGCTCCTTCCTGAATCCTGTTTGTAGCTGGTCCAAGTTCATTGCATCAAGTATGAACCCCCCTGGATTTCTGAGTTGTGTTGAGCCTTTGGCACTGGAAGCCAGATCCATGCTCCAGGGTGCAACACTTCAGTCAGAAGCGGAACGCCAGGGAGTAGCCAACTCCTCAGTGAGACCATAGGAGTGGACCTGGGTGCCCGGGCCGATGCCAACCCCCCGACTGCAGGCATGCTGCAGAGGCTGGGCTGAAGGCCGGCCCTCACCTTCAGACAGGCCAAGCCACCGATGGACGGTGATGGAGGCTCTCCACTGAGCAAGTGGTCAAGGTCCGGGGCAGGAGGAGCCAAGCGGATCTGGGAGTAACTGCAGTTATTTTCATACGTTCCCACCTTACATCCAAAGAAAGGAAGGCTAGGAGAGCTTGAGTAACCTGCCCTAGGTCATGAGGCTGTTAAGGGTGGACTCAAGTCTTAAACCCAGAGCTTCAGGCTCCACTCCCCTCCACCCTATCCACATGACCACCAGGTAGGTGAGGAGAAATGTGGATGTTGAGATTAATGCAGACACTGCTCATTTCTGTGGTTATTACCAACAGCCCATCAGCCCCCAGATGGAATATGTCTCTCAGTATTCATTCATGCATGCATTCATTCATTCACTGCCGCACTCACGTATTCAGTCATTCATTCATTCACTGCCTTACTTACTCATCCAGTAAGCACCCACTCAGCTCCAGGCACTCCAGGGCTTCCTTTAGCACGCAAACACTGTGCTGTGTCCAAAGGAGTTGGCTCCAGCTCCCCTGGAGAAGAAAACAATTGCCTTCATTAGGGAACAGAATGCCCCTTATGTTGAGGAAGTTCTTCATTTTCACTCACCATCATTGCTGTGGGCCTCCCGGAGGAGAGATAAAGAGCTTATGCATAGAAAACAGGGGAATTTTCCCAGAAAAGGCACTCAGAGTGAATCTTGGAGAATGCAACATATTTTTAAAAGGTGAGTAATGAGAAAGGGCATCCAAGACAGAGGGCACAGCACGGGCGAAGGGAGATCTGGTGTGCAAGATGCGTTCAGGAAAATGCATGCCTGCAGCGGGAGTATAGGACTCCGGGGCTGGTTCACAGAACTTCCTCTTTGGCTGTGCATGGTGGCTCACGCCTGTAATCCCAGCACTTTGGGAGGCCAAGGCAGGAGGATTGCTTGAGCCCAGGAGTTCAAGAGCAGCCTGGACAACATGGTGAGACCCCATTTCTTTAAAAAAAATGGCCGGGTGCAGTGGCTCACGCCTGAATCTCAACACTTTGGGAGGCTGAGGCAGTCGGATCATGAGGTCAGGAGTTCGAGACCAGCCTGATCAACATGGTTAAACCCTAGCTCGACTAAATATAGAAAAAAAAATTAGCTGGGTATGGTGGTGTGCACCTGTAATCCCAGCCACTTGGGAGGCTGAGGCAGGAGGATCACTTGAACCTGGGAAGTGGAGGTTACAGTGAGCCGAGATCATGCCATTGCACTCCAGCCTGGGCAAGACAGTGTCTCAAAAAAAAAAAAATTAGCTGGGCCTGGTGATATGCCTGTGGTCCCAGCTACTCAGGAGGCTGAAGTGGGAGGATTGCTTGAGCATGGGAGGTGGAGGCTGTGGTGAGCTATGATTGAGCCACTACACACCAGCCTCTCGAGTCCCAAGCAATTCTCCTGCCCCCGCCGCCCAAATAGCTGGGGTTACAGGCTCGTGCCACCACGCCTGGCATTTTGTATTTTTAGTAGAGACGGGGTTTCACCATGTTGGCCAGGTAGGTCTCTAACTCCTGACCTCATGATCCACCCACCTCAGCCTCCCCAAATGCTGGGATTATAGGCATGAGCCACCGTGCCAGGTCGGCCTCCTGTGGAATCTTAAAGCAAGTGCTGTTTGCAAGTTTTGGTTAACTAACTTGGGTTCCGGTAAGGATCATCTACATGTCCCTCTGTTTCTTGCGTTCTGAGTGAGACTCATTCTGCCCTGCTCTTGAGGCGAGGTGCTGGGTTATGGGATGAGGGGCCATCTGTGTTTGGGGGTCCCAAGAACGTAAGTCATTTATGGCAAATGCCCTAACAGAGAGCCAGAACAACACTGGGGTCCTCACTTAAAAAAAGAAAAGGGTGAATTCCAATAACTTCTGCCAACAAAAGATATGTGTGACCTGTTGGCGTTAAGCTGAAAGGGACATCTGTGGATGATGCTTGCTTGGGTATCTTTTGTGCCACCGGAGAGGAATCTGAAGTTATAACGACTTAACAGTTTAAACGTTTACTTTGACATATAATAATGGCACCCTTTCTCCCCATCGTGTTTCAAACGTGCCGGTTTGCTGCCAACAGGGCACCCAGCACTCCGACCTGAATGGATGAAGATGGCAGCCCCGCGGTGGTGACCGTGACTCCGGGTCATTGACCTCCTGGTTGTGGGGCTGGGGGTTCTGAAATGTGATCGCCACAGCTATAGTTATAATTGTTTTAGGTCAGACTGACCGGGCCCGTTTACGATTTTTAACAAGTCTTAAAAAGTCCAGTGACATCTGTTGAGAGTTTAATTGTGACTGTAAAAAAAAAAAATCATTAAGGAAGAACCAAGAGATCAAATTTCTTGTTGTTTTAAACAACACGGAGGCCTTCAGGCGGCGGGGGAATGTGGCGACGCGACTAATTTAAATCTCCCAAGTCGCGACGCTGGTGTAGACAGGAGGGGACGGAAGAATTTAAATAAAATAGCAGAGGGAGGGCGGAGGAGCCCAGTGCCCAGGAAAGGAGACCTGGAAACACCGGCTCGCACCCTCCCAGCGGAAAGTGGCCGGAACCCGGCGTTACACGGCGCCAGGCTTCCCGGGCCGGGCCTCGGGGCGGAGAGGAGGACCCCGCGGTCGCCCCTCTCCGAGAGCCCGCCCCGAGCTGTCCCCCGGCCGGCGAGCCGACACTCTCCTGCGCCGCCACTTTTGTTCTCCGCTCCAGGCGCCGGGCCGCGGCGGGGCGGCAGTGCGCAAGCGCGGGGGGGGGGGGGGGGGGGGGGGGGGGGGGGGGCGGGGCGGGGCGGGGCGGGCGGAGGGTCCTGGCCCCGCCCCCCGCCGCCCCGGCCCGCTCCATCCGGGCACCGCCGAATTAGCATCGAGCCGCGGCACAACTTTCCCGAGACCCAGCGAGATCCAGGCGCGCGCGCCGGAGGAAATATAGTCCCTGCCGGAGGGCGGCTCGCGCGGGAGGCGGCGGCGGCGGCGGGGCAGGCGCGCGCGGGGCAGCGCGGGGCTCCCGGCGCCGGGGGGGCCATGCGCCGGGCCGCGCCGGCAGCCCGGGGACCCCGCGCAACTTGCCGGGCAGCCTGAGGAGAGTTGGGGCGGCCGCGGGCTCGGCACCGCGGGGCCCGGAAGCCTTTCTTCCCCCCTCGCCAGCCCCCTTCCCTTTCGGCCGTGGGGGAGGGGGCTCGTGTCCCCCCACCCCGCCCCGGAGACCGGGTCCGCCCGCGCCCGCTTTGGCCCCCGCGGTGCCGCGCAACTTCCCGGGAACCCGGGCCAAAGTGAGCGCAAAGTGCTGTCTAAGTTGCCGGGATGGAGCTGCAGAGCCGGCCCGAGGCGCTAGCCGTGGAACTCGCGCGTCACCAGGTAGGTGTCCGGGGGCTGGGCCCGGGGCGGGGGGAGCGTGTTGCGGGTAGGGGTCTGGGGACCCGATTCCGGCGCCCTCTCTTCTCGTTCTCGGGGTCTTCCAGGCTGGCGCCTGCCCCGGACCGAGGGGCGAGCGAGTGAGCACATGCGCGGAACCCCCTCGGGGCTCCCCTCCGCGCGCCCCGGGCGCTGTCCTGCACAGTTTGGGGGAATCGAGGGTGCATGGGACCCGAGCCTGGCGTCTCCTCTTAAGCGATGTAGGGTCTGCATGACTGGGGGTGCCTGGAGGGGGGCCCCCTTCGTGAGCCGGCCCCTGGGAGGGGAGTGCGAACAGGCCCCCTTGCGGCCTCCCCTCGGGCCCCCACACCCCAGGCGCACCTGCCCGGTGGGCAGAAGTAGTTTTGGCGATCGCTGCTGGCGAGCGGCGGCGTGGTGGCCGGAGCCCGAGCGGTGCTCGGCGTGCGCGTGTGTGTGTTGGGGAGATTAGGACGCGACTTGAATATTTATGAGCTTTGCTCGACACGGACTCGCGGTGTTTACTTGGCTCTTTGTTCCTCCCCCCTCCCCCGGCACACACTCACACTCTCACTCACTCGCACACGCACCCCGGCCTGCAAACTTGCACGGCTCGGGGCGCGCCGCCGGGTGGCCTCGGCCCCCGCCCCGCCCCGCGAGCTGCCCCGATGAGGCGGCAGCCACAGGTAAGCGGCCCCGCGCGGCACTGCCCGGCCGCCGCGCGTGCGGGACGCGGCCCGGGAAACTTGGGGCGCGCTGCGGCCCGCCCGGCCCTCGGGGCTCCGGGTTGGGGGCTGCCGCGGCCCGCCGGGCTGGGGCGCACCTGACCCGGGGCGGCCGGCCTGAGCCCGCTCCTCCCTGTTTCCGCAGAACGGCGACCTCAAGAAGCAGCTCCACGAAAGGCAGCCGCGGATCGCCGCGCTCAGCGACAAACAAGTAAGCGAGGGGATCGCGCCCCCCCCCGGGATGGGGCCGGAGGGTGGCAGGGCACTTTAGCGGCGCCCTAAAAAGTGCCAGCCTGGGCGCCGCGCGCTCAGACTCCCAGAGGGGTCGGTCTCCAGTTCTCAAAGTTCCCCACCCCTCCCCTTTCCTGGAAAGAAAGAGCCGGGTTCTCGGAGGCGGCGGGGAGAGCCGGGCCCGGCGGGGGCCGAAGAGAGGAGCTCACTTAAAAGGCGGCGCGCAGCCCGGCGTCCATTTTGAGGTGGAGGATATGTTTTTGGAACGTGGCGATTTCTCCCGGCTCGGAGTCCCCCTCTTCGTGCTGAGGTGGCCTAGGGGGCGGAGGGGGGCGGCCATGGGGGCTTGGACACCAAACTCCTTGGAAGCGATTTCTGGGTTCCGTGGCAAACCTCGTTTTGAAATCGTTCCTCGAGGCCCCCCCTTCCACTTCCCCAGCTTCACTTTTTATTCTTGGAACCTGACGCCAGCTCCCGGGGAACAAAAGAAAGGCACCCCCCGGACCCCCCAGTTCTGCCCCAACTTTGGGCTCCGGGCGTTAGATGTAGTTGGGGACACCCGAGAAGCTCCCCGCGATGGGGGCGCGGCCGCCTACCCCCTCCCGGTCCCCTCGGGGGAGGAAAAGTTGTCCATTGTGACTTAGTTGCGCTGAGCTCAGCGCTCGGGGTTTCAGCACCACGAACAGATGCCGCCGCCGTAGCCCGGCCGGCCGCACGCCCCCGCCCCCCTGGCTCCCGCCCCTCCCCCCTGGCTCCCGCCCCTCCCCCGTCCCTCCCCCGCCGCGCCCCCTCCCCGCGCTGGCGCGCCCGCCCCTTCCCCGTGCCGCCCCGAGCCGAGAACTTTGAGCGGCGCAGCCAATGGCGCTCTGGGGG
>PVKV010016243.1:0-51407 GCA_004027835.1 Alouatta palliata
AAAAAAAGCAGGAGTTGCAATTCTCGTCTCTGATAAAATAGACTTTAAAGTAACAGAGAGACCAAAAGAAATAAGAAGGACATTGTATAATGGTAGAGGGATCAATGTAATGGGAAGAACTAACGATCCTAAGTCTATGCACACCCAATACAGGAGCACCCAGATACACAGGGCAAGTTCTTGGTGACTTACAAAGAGACTTGGACTCCCACACAATAATAGTGGGAGACTTTAACACTACATTGTCAATATTGGACAGATCAATGAGACAGAAGGTTAACAAGGATACCCGGGACTTGAACTTAGACCTCGAACAAATAAACTTAAACATTTACAGAACTCTCTACTCCAAACCCACAAAACATACATTTTCTTCAGTAACACATCACATCTATTCTAAAAGTGACTACTTGGTTGGAAGTAAATCACTTCCCAGCAATTGCATAGCATTTCATAGATTTAAATGAAATATTGGTTGGCTGTTTGTTATTTTCCTCCCTTATTCCTTCCTGTCTCCATTGTATAACCCAACTATTAGTATAAAAGAGCTGTTCAATATCCATTTTTAGACTGCATTCTAGCCTGGGCAATAGAGCAAGATTCCCATTCTCTCTCCCTCTTTTTCTTCTACTTTTTCCCTTTCTTTTATTCTTTTTTTCCTTCTTTCTCTCTTCTTTTTATTTCAAAAAAAGAAATCTTTAGTGGGGTGTCAAAGAATCCTAATGAAAGCAAATCTTAGATAATCTGAGCTGCTGGGTAGTTTATAAGTAATCAGACTCACTATAGTGAGTTCACACTATATACATAAGAGAGGTGCAGAGGAGTCAATTTATATACACAAATTCACACGGTTACTCGGTTGAGCTTGAAATAGAATCTAGGTATAAGAACTCCTAAATTCCCTAAAGTACAGAAACTTTGAAATCTTGCATTAGAAAATATTAGATAATTGCTAGATACTTACAAGAATGTAACAGTATGACATTTATCTTTTCCTTGTTTTAAGATGACTGAGGAAGTTTAATGTATATATACTTTGTATACTTACAAAGTAAATATATATATTTCTCACATATATATATATTTACTTTGTTTATATATATACTTTCTATATATATATATACTTTGTGTATGTGTATACATATGTGTGTGTGTATATATGTATATATAACCATTTTTATGTAAGGAAATGGAGTTTTGGTAAAATGCTACAACTCAAAATGGACAGAATCAAGATTCAAATCCAAGATCCCAGATTATAAATTCTAGCTCTTTCACTCTATTGTCTTGATTCAATGCATTCATACACACACACACACACACACACATTGATGCAATGCATATATATATATATATATATATATATATATATATATATACTCACACGTGCACACACACATATATACAAACACACACACCTGGTTAACTGTGCTTTCCTGGAAATAAACTACAAACACCTTGATTTCAGTTTGAATTGTGAAAATAATTTTACTCTTTCTGCTATTTCCAATTGTTGCATTCGGTCTGGCCATTTTCAGGATAAGCACTAAAGCAATTGGGTATTTGGTTGATATTGACACACAATATACTCTCAAACTGCATTTTATTCTGGATCTTTCAAATAGAAAACTAAATGCTTGATCAGCTTGGGGGTGGAAGTTGTCCTTTGTCTCACATGTTAAAATATAGCACTGTTTATAATTCACAGCTAAACCAGACAACAGTACATTATAAATAATTGGAAAGCAGATTGGACACTGGAAATAGTGAAAAAAAAAAATAAATTGGCATTTGTCAGAGAAAGCATATGCAAAAATCTTGCATCTCAGTCCTGGCACTTGCTGCTGGATTCTGCCATGAGGAAATCAGTGTCAGGGCCATCTCTCTTTTTCTGAAAAGCTACTTCAGTCTGGAAAACATTATAGAAGCAAGATAATTCTAAAGGAAAGAGGAAAAAGCAGAATAATTTCAAGTCAGCACTGTGTCTGAGACCCGATCTTTATAAGCACATAATAAAACATCAAAGCTAAAACTGAATAAATGGAAAAATGTGATACTTATTGGTTGTAGAAAAAATAAATTCTACAACATAAACTGTTCACATACACATAATGGATTTTACATATAATTCTTTTTCGTAACAATCGATAATAATAAAATGAAGGATTTTTAGCAGTAGGCAAAATTAAAAAATAGATTCTGAATTATTTATAGGAAAAAATTGACACAAGGTTTTAATCAATGGCTGAAATCATGTTAATTGATGTCTTAAGATGATTGGTCTGAACGAAATAGAAGAAACCAATTTTCCCTGGAATATAAGTTTGATGAGGGCAGAGTGGTTTCAATTTCCTGATCAGGAGATTTGAGGCTAACTTTTGGTGATTATTTGGTAATAACAACTAGCAATTTATACAGAGTGCTTCATTTACATTGTCTCACTTGATTTTCTCATAAGGATGAAGTAGGGAAGACATTATCATTACCATTTTTACGTAAGGAAACTCAGTTTTGGTAAAATGCTACAACTCACAATTGACAGAATCAAGATTCAAGTCCAAGATCCCAGATTCTAAATTCTAGCTCTTTCACTGTATTGTATTGATAATGCATCTTTTCTCATGTGTAATGTCATTACAGACCTTCTGCAAAATGCAGGCTCATCAGATCTTAAAGATGTGATGATCAAAATCAACCTCCCAACTAATACATGATTCTCCTTCACATTAGCTATAGAGACTTGACAGGTTCAGGCACATGGAGTTTACTTGTTTATCTAGCAGTCCATTCCATTAAATGGCTGTTCTTTTTAGAAAGCTATTTCTTAAGTAGAGTGAAATGCACCTCTTAGTAATACCTACTAATTGCTCCTAGTTGTGCTTTCTGGACCACTTTGGACAAAACTACTTACTCTCCAAATTATTATCTTTTAAATATCTAAGACAACATTCTATTCCTTATTCCTCTGAGTCTTTTCTGGGCTAAATCCTCTAAGTTCTCCAAGTCTTTTTTTATTTTTTAAATGTGATGTAATTCTTCACATCCCTTATCTTTTTCACTATTCTTACATGTGTCAGGTTTGCCAGTTTCCATATAAAATCAAATATCCAAAATTCATTACGCAGATATTTCTTGACTAGTAAAGAATATAATGATCTTTTTGGAGCAAGATTCCAAAATTTAATTTTCAATTTGGTTTATATTTTGGCTTTTATTGAACTTGGGGTTCAATAAAAATCTCAGATTGGTTTTTCATATAAAATATTACCAAAGTTTCTAAACATTTATTTCTTGGACTTCTATTATTTTAGTTGGTTGAGATAATCTTGAATATTTATTTTCCAGCCCTCTTTTACCCTGCCAAACTAAGGAACAGCTCCATATGTGATAAGCTGTCTTCAGTGCCTTCATCCTAGACATTGATAACAAAGCTGAATAGGAGTGAAAACAAAGTCAGAATCTTCTGACATCATAAGATTGGAGAGTTCAGTAACTCTGAGCCCTTTCCCATTCTCTGGTACTTTTGTTCTCCAGATTTCTTTCTTGAGATACCAAGAATGACGGAAGCTATTTAATGCTCATTCCTCTCAGCTCTCATTGCATTTACCAATTGCATTTTGCAGTGATCCTAAATACCCGTTTAACTCAGTTTTTCTCCCAGACTTTAGACCCTTAGCAGATGACTGACCTAGAATAGGAATCCAGTGAATATTTGCACCGTAAGAGATGGCATGTTGGTGAACAATTTGGCTTTCTCTTTCCCTCTACAATTAAACTAGATGCTCTTCATACATTAAATAAAAATGTTCAAAATTGAACTTGTCATCTTCCTTTTGACCCCCTCCTCCTCTTGGTCATACTGCTTCATGGCCCCACCTTCTCTCTGACAGCCAGTTTCTTACCATCATTTTGGCCTTTCCATTTCTCATATTCAACCAGCAGCTGCATTGCTCAATTTTATTTCCACACATTTCCCATTCTGAACCCTTATTCTTTATTCCTGATGTCTCTATCTTGTTCAGTTCTTCATTTCCTTTTTCCTGGATGATGGCAGAACTATTATCTGCACCTAATATCACTTCTGCCTTATTCCCCACTGTCTCTTCCTGAGCACTTTTCTGATGGATTATGTCACATGGTAATCATGGTCCACAGTGACTATCCACTGATGTATTCCTCTGACACACCCCCATAAGTAGAACCTGTATCTTCATTCCCCTTCATCATTTCTTCCAGGTGCCCTTTGCTCTGGTCACCACCTACCCTCTCAGGTACTTTCAGCTCTGTATTTATCTTTTGCTTTTCTTCTCTTCCTTGAATGATATTTTTCTCATTCTTGAAGGATTCATGTAGGGTGTGACACTTGGTTTTTGACATGGATTTGTACAAATGGAGATTCATCCACGCGTTTACTCAATTTATATTTGTTATGGCTTGGGAGTCAGACCTGGGTTCTAAGGCTGCCTCACCACCATTTAGCACTGCAGTATTGGGCAGTTTGATCAAATCTTTTAACATGAAATTTTCTTCACTTGAAAATGGAGATGGTAACACACCCCTAACATGGTTTGGGAACTTTAGATGATACACATGTTTCAGCTCTTGGGTTGTGTTTGCAGTTCAACAAATAGAAATTATTTATATCATTTAGCTCTTTTTATGTGACAGGCATTCTGCAAAGAGCTGAGGAGATGAAGAAGAAAGAGTATTTGTTTCTGAAAAATTCAAGACAAGATAACTATGTTAAATATAATGTAATTTTGGAGGCTTTAAAAGTAAGGTAGCTTTTGTAAGTATAGGCATGGAAAAAGATATTCAAGTCACATTTTTTAGTGAAAAAAGCCAGTTGCAAATAGTATACAATGCAGAAATCCACCATGGACATTTTACATATTACTATTTGCATGTAATAAACCTGGAAAAATTCCTGTTCAACTCTGAGCAATGCTCATCTCAGAAGAGGCTAGTGATAGCAGTGGTAAGATTATTTGGACTTTTAATATGTTAAGTATGTCTACATTTATACACATGTGTTTTTAAAGATTGAGGACATATGAAGTTTATAAACAGAAAGAATTATGACAATTATTTAAACAATGATAAAATAAAGTACTCGAACACAAACACATACCAGGCATTCAATAGGGGTACAAGTTAGAAAAATAGAAACTATAACTAGAAGAGAGGAAAGGTGTGTTCTAGTCACCAAATCCTTACTTTCTATAGGTTTTTATCCCTTGGTCTCTGCTCTATTTCTTTTAATTTAACTTTATTTATCTATTTATTTTTCCTTTCAACTTTTATTTTAGATTCAAGGTGTTTATGTGTAGATATTTTAGATGAGTAAATTGTGTGTCCCAGGGCTTTGGTGTACAGATTATTTCATCATCCAGGTAATAAGCATAATACCTGATAGGTAGTTTATTTTTATTCTCACCCTCTTCCCACCTTCAAGCAGGCCCTGGTATCTGTTGTTTCCTTCTTAGTGTCCACATGTACTCAATGTTTTGCTTCTACTTTAAGTGAGAACAGGTAGTATTTAGTTTTCTGTTCCTTATTAATGTGCTTAGGATAATGTCCTCTAGCTGCATCCATGTTCCTACAAAGGACATGCTTCTTGTTTTTCTTTTTTATATTCACGTAGTATTCCGTGGTATATATGTACCATGTTTTTTTATGAAGTCCTCTGTTGATGGACCTATAGGTGGATTTCTTGTCTTTGCTACTGTGAATAGTTCCTCCTTGTTTCTCTGTTCCCAGATTCCTTCTTTGAAAGCTTGCCCAAGACCCTAGCTCCCATAAGACTAGAGATATGTGTTGCTCTCCAAAAAATGTTTGTATCCTGGCTCTGAACTCAAACCTAGTAGCTGAGGTGCTACTATCTGCATCAAGATATTTCCAGATACAGCCTGCACTGGGACCTCTGCCTGTTGGTTCTCTTAAACTCTATGTTCTGGCTTGGACCATTTGTTAACACCTTTGTGTTTTTCTGTATGCTGAAAACTCAGACACCACCACCGGCTCTGTGCGCTGCCTCTCCCCTTCCTTGCTCTGTGGATTTCTTCTTTTCAGTCCCTGAGGATTGGTCCACTAATAGCCAGTGCCATCCTGGGGTATTAATTTATTTATTTCAGTCATACAGTGTAGTGAAACATCATGGACTTCGGAACAAACAGATCTGAGTTTGAATGGTAGGATGCTTTATGAATTAAGTGAACTTGGAATGTTTTCCCTCTATTTTGTCATCTGTTATTGATTATGTCCATATGTATTATTAAGTACATTGCTAGGTTCTACAGGTTCAACGTTGAAATATAAATAAACTTTCTGTTGAGCTCATGATCTTCTGTAGGATACAGAGAGTGAACTTAAAAATATAAAGAAAGCTGTGACAGTAGAAGTATGGGGCATCTGCAGACAGAGGTGAGCCACTGAACCCAGATTTGGGGTTGTCAGGAGAGAGTGAAGCCCAAGCTGAGACCTAAAGGTAGAGAAGAAATTAGCTACCAAGGGGATGACAGGAGCAGGGTGGGGACAGGATAGTTTAGGCAGATGAAGTAGCTTGGGCAAAGGTCTGGAGACAAAAGGAACATGGCATTTTTCTAAAACTTATGGCTTGTGGAACCTGAGTATAAAGGGAATGGTGATAAGCTGTATCACCCAGAGCCTGATCATCAGCTTGAGGGGTTTAGGATTTATCTTACAGAAAAATAAAGCAAAAAACCCCCTAAAAAACCCAGGAAGCATTTGAAAGAATTTAAGTAAGGAAGCTATGTGAATCTGTTCCAGCACTGCTATAAAGAAATCCTGAGACCGGGCAATTTATAAAGAAAAGAGGTTTAATTGGCCCATGGTCCCACAGGCTGTAGAGGAAGCATGATGCAGGCATCTGCTCAGCTTCTGGGGACACCTCAGGAGACTTACAATCATGGCAGAAGGCAAAAGGGGAGCTGGTGCTTCACATGAATGGAGCAGGAGGAAAGTGAGGGAGGTGCTATACTTTTCTTTCTTTCTTTTTTGAGTTGGAGCTTCCCTTGTCACCCAGGCTGGAGTGAAATGGTGCAATCTCTGCTCACTGCAACCTTTGCCTCCTGGGTTCAAGTGATTCTCCAGCCTCAGCCTCCCAAGTAGCTGGGATTACAGGCACCCAGCTAATTTTTGTATTTTTAGTAGAGATGGGGTTTCACCATCTCTTGCTGGCTAGGCTGCTCTCGAATTCCTGACCTTAGGTGATCCACCCGCCTTGGCCTTCCAAAGTGCTGGGATTACAGGCGTGAGCCACTGTGTCTGGCTGGTGCTACACACTTTTAAGCAACCAGATCTCATGAGAACTCATTATCATAACAACAGCCCCAAGAGGAGTTGTGTTAAACCATGAGAAACAACCCCCACTAATAGGGACTGGAGACAGGGAAATGCTGGGTAGATGAAAGTGATTCGCCAGCAAAGGCTCCACCCTCAAGCCTGGAGACACATAAACTTAAGTTGAGGCTGGCATTTCTGTTTTTGTGCCCAAAAGTTGCCTTTTGGCCTTCTATGCCTCCCATCCTTTACCTACATAAACTCTGAGCCCCAGGCTTCAGAAGCAGATGAGAAGACAAAAGACAAGCAGATGAACAGTGGAATGGCATGGCAGAGAAATGAAGAAGAGAAGGAACATCTGAACACAGAGGAGTTCAGCTGGGGGTGGGTAGAGAAGAGTTTGGCCACTGGCTGGCCAAAACTTCAGGGGCCATCCTCCTTCCAGCTCCACATCCATCTCACTGAGAACCACCTCCACCACTCAATAAAACCCCACATTCATCCTTTAAGCTCACGTGTAACCCAATTCTTCTGGGATGCTGGGCAAAAGGTCGGGATAAAGAAAGCTGTCACACTGGCCTTCCTCCCTTGTGAAAAGGCAGAGGGTCCGTTGAGCTGGTTAGGTTAACACTTAAGCTGTCTGCCGATGGCAAGGCTAAAGCAACATTGTAACACTGAGGTTGTAGGCACCCACCCCTAGACACTATTGCAGAGTCAGAGCCCAAAGCACTCTACCCGGCTCCTGCACCTGTCCATCTGCAAGCTCTCTCTCCCATCAGGGGTTTAAGCACTGGTGGCCAAACATGTGAGCCACACCCCTGTTGCACATCTTGTTAGGGGGATCAGGGAACTCTCTTGTTTCGCCACGATCGATCCACCCATCTCCCACCAGTCCCCACCTCCAACATTGGGGATTACAATTTGACATGAGATTTGGGTGGGGACACAGAGCCAAACCATATCAGGAGCAAAGGGTAAGGTTTTCATCTCAGAAATATTTCTTTAAGAGCCATAGAGAATGTTTTAGAGGGTAGAAGACTAGAAGTTGCTAGAAAATTTGGAGGTAGCTGCATTATGCTCGGATGGAAGCAGAATCTGTAAGATGTAAGCAGAGAATCTAAGATGTAAGCAGAGAAAATAATATTTTCGATTGCAGAGATTTCATAGGTATATCTGGAAATATTGATCTAATAAGCCACACTTGTTGCCTATTGATTATTTACAGGCACTTCTGGAGGCATATATGCTTCAAGCCTAAGTATAACTAGTCAAAATAAACTGGAATTGTTAAAAGACTTTTTATTTAGGTTGTTCAATTCAGACTCAGCATAGATGTCAGAACTTTTATTGTAATTAGGTTGCTGTCAATAACTTCATGCACTACTGAGCATAAAATGAGAAATTGTGGCACATTAAAAAAATAAAGCTATATAAATCAATAACAAGGCTGGCCAAAAGTGATCAGTGTAGAGCTGCTTTCAACAGAGATCATTTAGGATCAGCACATTGTGTAAGAAAATGGTTCTTTTTTTTTTTTTTTTTATATATATATACTTTTTATTGCATTTTAGGTTTGGGGGTACATGTGAAGAACATGCAAGATTGTTACATAGGTACACACATGGCAGTGTGATTTGCTGCCTTCCTCCCCATCACCTGTATCTGGTATTTCTACCCATACTATCCCTCCCCAACTCCCCACCCCCTGCTGTCCCTCCCCTTTTTCCCCCCAACAGACCCCAGTGTGAGATGCGAAAATGGTTCTTACAATGTTCATCCATTCTAATTAATTAACATACTTTAAATTAATTTGCATAAGAATCTCCCTTTGTCAAGTAGCAAACAGAATGAAGTTGCAGCCTTTATGTGCCCAACATGTGTAGGAATTACTTATCAAAAGATAATTACTATTATCTTTTAAAGGAAGATAATGGCCAACTACTCTGCCTTTAAAGGGGAAAGAAGATGAGAGCGTTGCTCAAAA
Organism: Alouatta palliata; assembly: GCA_004027835.1. Lineage (NCBI taxonomy): Eukaryota > Metazoa > Chordata > Mammalia > Primates > Atelidae > Alouatta > Alouatta palliata. The sequence continues at coordinate 9,287 of PVKV010016243.1, forward strand.
TAATATTGTGAAATACTTAGCTTAGACAATGAAGGACTTTGAGGTTTTGGGAGTGGTTTTAGGGTTGCTGTCACATGACTGATATCACATGATCATGTAGATGAAGAAAGTAGATTAACTTTATATTCTGCAGGAAATAGGACTGGTAACAATTTATGGAAGTTGAAGGGGCAGTGGTTTTCTATAGAGCATATGACAATCATAGCAGCTTAAGGAGGATGTGACTTATGAGTTTCCTTTTTTAATTGTTTAAACCAGGAGTGTCCAAGGGAGAGAAAACAATCAGTTTTCTTAGTTTCTGTTTCCAGTTAGGTCAATAAAGCCCATTCCTCATCCCTCTTTTCCACTTATCACTAGAGACAGAAACTAAAAACCATGGCTTCAAGCTGCTAAAAGCCTAAACCAAAACAAAACAGAACAACAACAACAAAACAAGGTGGGTTGGACAAGTTCGTTTAAACAGGAAGTTATTCAACACATATGATTATTGTTTTTCAGTTGTGTGGGCTGTATCTTTACAAGGGAGCTTGACCAAGAGGGGTTACTCTATTGGTCAAACCTGGTATCCTGGCTGAGAACCACGCTTGCCAGTTACTGTTGTCGGTGCTTAGAATATATCAATGGACAAAAGAGTCAAAAACCCTTGCTGTAGTGTGAGAAGATGATCCCCAAACACAACAGGTAAATTATATAGTATATTAGAAGGTGATTGGTGCTATGAAATAAATTAAAGCGTGAGTACAGTGTGGGACCTTACAATTTTAAATAGGGTTGATCTCATTGAGAAAGTGACTTCAGATGAGAAATTTTAAGGCAGCATGTGAATGAGCCTTAAAAGAATGTGATTATGGGACCTGAGTCACTTGACAGAGAGCTACAAGCTGCAGCTGTAACCTAGGAAGCTGTGACCTTTGTTCTTTGTTAGATTAGCCTTTTATTTACCTACAGTGTTTTTAAAATGCTGAAAAAGACTACAGGGTGAAAAGAAAGGCCCTTCCCTCTTCACTGTTAATATATTTATTATAGATTAGCTTCCTTCTTACTTTTCTTACACAAGGACTATATCACATTGTTACAGAAAAAGGGTCTGATCCAGACCCCAAGAGAGTGTTCTTGGATCTTACACAAGAAAGAATTCAGGGTAAGTCCACAGAGTAAAGTGAAAGCAAGTTTATTAGGAAAGTAAAGGAATAAAATAATGGCTACTCCCTAGGCAAAGCAGATTTGAGGGCTGCTGGTTGCTCGTTTTTATGGTTATTTCTTAATAATATGTTAAACAATGGGTGGATTACTCATGTCTCCCCTTTTTAGACCATACGGGGTAACTTCCTGAAATTCGCATGGCATTTGTAAACTGACATGATGCTGATGGGAAGGTAGCAGTGAGGACAACTGGAGTTCACTCCCATTACCATCTTGGTTTTGGTCAGCTTCATTACTGCAACCTGTTTTATCAGAGTAAGGTTGATAGCCTTGCTGGGAGTCGGATGAACACCACCCACCCCTCTCCATGTCTGATAACAGCGTTATCATTCCAGATGCATTACTCAGCATCTGGCTTCTCCATGCAGGCTCCCCTCACCCACACCCACTTCTGCGTTCTGCTCCCAGATCTATACGCAGCACTAAACTACGCATTCTCAGCACTAAACTGTGCATTCAAACATGCCAAAATTAAAAAAAAATCCCACCAAGACTTACCCAATGGCAGCTCGCCCTATACGTCTTTAGCCAGCCCACCTTATGCTTTGTTTCCCCAATATCCAGTCAATTGCCTATAACCCCTATAAAACCCCATGCCCAAGAGGAGTCAAGCGCGACTTCTCTGGCCCCCTCCTTTCCGGACCACAGAACCTCACCTGGGAGCTTAATAAATTGGCATTTAATTTTCCTAGGCTGGTCTCAGTTTCCTCATTTTAAACTCTGCAATAACCCTTACAATCAGCAAGGTCTTTATAAACCTGTATCTTGTGTTGACCTCCTATCTCATCCTGTGACTTAGAATGACTTAACCATCTGGGAGTGCAGCACAGTAGGTCTGTCTCACTTTACCCAGCACCTATTTAAGATAGAGTTGTTCTGGTTCTGTAACTGGAGCACCTGCAGCCAGATTCTCTGGTTCCCACACCAGGAGTCAAACCAGGGCCAGCTGGGTGAAAGCCAGGAAGCCTAACTGCTAGACCACCACAGAAGCAAAGTAGCTGTAGTCGGAACTTAGGCTCTTCGCCTAAGAATGGGGGTGGGGGCCTTGGTAGCCGTGAGTTTTGCAGCTCAAATAGAACTCGTGGACCCAAAGAGTGGGCAATAGTGCAATTTATCGGCAGTGTGAAAGGACAGCTTCCATGCCTGTGGAAGGGGACCCGGAGAGAGGGTGCTGTCTCCCACTGGCGGCTAGAGTTTTTACTTCCTCATTCATGTTCTTTCAAACTGCCTCTGGATTCATCTTTGAGTCCTTTACCGGTTGGGCTACCGTTTTACAACCCTGAGTCCCAGAGCCCCCACCTCCAAGAGCCGGAGGCAGGGAAAATGGAAACAAAGGCTCTACCTGGCCTGCGAGGCCGGAAAATGGAAACAAAGGGCCCTAACCGGCCAGAGGCGGGAAAACTGGGGAAGGCTTGCACCCGAAACACAGGCCCTAGCTGACTCCAGGAAGTCCCTCTAACACAGTCGCTCAGTTCCAACGTCTCTGACAACATTGTCTAAGGTGGAATGCTAAATATACTTCTAAATTGTGAAAGGAAAAGGAAAACAGCTGTAACTAATCAAATTGTGGTAACTCATAAACTAGCCTTGAATAAAAATATATTGTAATCCTGTTAAATTTCTGTTTTCTACCTATATAAACAAGACCTAAATTTTCAGTTACAGAGCACTATCCCCATTCCTTTGGAGTCTGTGTTACCTGAATGGTCATTCTCAACTTGGAGCTTGAATCTGGTAAATTAAATCCAGCTTTAAAACTGAATTCTGGTACTTTTGATTATTTCAGGTTAATAACAGACTCCCAGTGCACTCCAGGAAGAATGGTCTAGGCAAAGAAATTAGCCAGTGCAAAGTCCCCAAGGCAGGAGAGAGTCTAGAATGTTCACAACAAAAAACGTGAATGTCAGGGATGACAATCAATTTGTAACAAAAATATCAGAGGCTTTAGATTTGCATCACCTGAATTCAAAGCCTTACTGTACCTATTACTAACTTTGAGTCTTGTTTAGCTAAGTGTATTCGTCTGTTTTCATGATGCTAATAAAGACATCCCTAAGATGGATAATTTATAAGGGAAAAAAGTTTAATTGACTCACAGTTCTGTATGGCTGGGGAGGCCTCACAATCATGGCAGAAAGTGAACGAGGAGCAAAGTCACGTCTTAGATTTCGGCAGGCAAGAGAGCTTGTGCGGGGGAACTCCCGTTTATAGACCCATCAGATCTTGCGAGACTTATTCACCAATAGAAGAGCAGTATGGGGGAAATCACCTCAATGATTCAATTATCTCCACCTGTCCCCACCCTTGACTCCTGGGGATTATTACAATTCAACATGTGATTGGGGCGGGGACACAGCCAAATCGTATCACTAAGTTACTTTACCTTTCTTATCAAGTTACTTCACCTTTCTGTGCTTTAGCTGCTGCTTCTGTAAAACTGAGAAGAGAGGATGTTTTGCAGCACTGGCCTAGAAAGCATAGGTTCTTTCACATAATGGAATTATTAGCGTGTAGTGGATTGATTTTGTATGACAGCTAGAAATAGAACTTGAAACCAGTATGGGAGTTAAGAAGAGCTAGGGTTCCATTGGGAGGTAGTTTGACCCAAGGATCCTAGCAGTTTGGGGGTAATGGAGTGGTATAATGAAGAGTAACTGAGAAGCTGATAATATAACATTTATATTCTATATTATTTATTGAGTACCTACCATGTGCAAGACTGACACTTATTTTACATAGTTACACAGCTTCTCATTAATTCAGACACAAAAGAGTCAATTTAGTCTTTTCACTCTGCCTCTTTCTCCCCATATTCAGAGAATTTCCCACAGTAATTTAGTTCTCATCCTTCCTTTCATAGATGGAGCACACCATTGCTGCTTCTTTCCCTGGACAGTGCCTTTGTAGTTGCTTAGTTAATTAAAGCAAAAAAATCCTCTTTATATTTGTCCTTAATTTCATAAACTTCTCAGGGAAAACTGAACATTCATTTTTAATTTTAAGTCTCCATAATTCTTGGTACAGTAAATGTTTAAAAAGCTGTTTACTAACTGAAACTGAGTGGAGATCAAAAGAAAAGGGAACAGAGAAATCTTTTTCTTCTCACCTGTGTGTACTATTTTAAATTAATGTGCTTGATTGAGGACCTGGGTACTGGAATAATTGGCAACATGGCCATAAATAGATATTTTCTGGGTTAGTGAAATATCAGAGACATCATTTCACTCCACGTACAATTCGGCTATTATGAAAAGATACATTTGTACTCCACTTTGGGTGCATAGAAATGTGTTTTCTTCATTTTTTTATGGGGTGATATAATGGCCTGGGGGTCTCCATATTCTGTTTATAGCACTGGTCCATTAACTTGATGCCTTCAGATACTTCAAAATTAAATCACACACACTTATTGAAAAGCTGCATTATAGATACGTAAGCCTGTTCACAGATATTCTATTTACTATTTTTTGATTTGATTTTTTACTGTGATATGATCATAGAGATAAACGACATATCACCAAAAATTTATTTTAGCTTTAATATTTCATGATATAGTGGGTGGAGTAAAAATTCCTAATGAGTGAACATTCTTTCTTAGGGTACAGAGAACAGTAAAATATGCATAGCCAAAGGCCAGAAAAGCAAACACTCTGAGAAAGGGAGAGCATGTCTTACCTGGTTTCTCCCTTTTGTGCCACCATCTCATGGGACTGCTCTGTCTGCCCTCATTCCACGTAGTTTCTGCAGGCCGTGTTCTTGGGTTAATTCGAGAAAGGGCTAGAGATGCTTTATTACCAATGGCCGCTAGAAGTTGCTGGCTTCAAGTTAGTTCTTCATTCATTTATTTATTTTCCAAGAAAGATGTAGTTCTGCTTTCACGAGAGGAAAGGACACCGCCCTGAAAAGAGGACTTTTTTCCTGCTCTCTGAAAGTCTCACTGTTTTCATCCTTTTTAACTCCAAGTGACAATTATTCTCTTTTAAACACAATAAACATGAATCCTAAAAATTCCCATCCAACAGATTGCTTAGGACATTCTACTCTAATTGAAAATGTTCCTTGTGTTGTTCTATTTTATTGATCCAAATTGCAGAACAATGAATATAAGCTTCCTATGACATTTCTGCCAGTAGGTCCTAGGCTGTCCTTGTGCTGATGAGCCAGAAAGTTACTGTGAAGTTCTTTCCAAGCTGTTTTCAGTTAATTTAAGGAGAAAAAAAGCCAACATTTAAAGCAATAAACTTATGCTCACTGGGTTTCATAGCATAAGACCTTAAGTTGCCGAGATATTTTTTTCCTCACTGTGTGTATACTGGATATGTCAGCTTTGCAAAACCCCCCAGAGAGCTCTAATATACTGATTAATCAAAGTAAAAAAAACAGATACTTTTAATTGTCAATAAACAACAGAACCATTTGTTTATTCTCCACTGTCCATTTGATGTATCATTCTTCTTAATAAATTCCTGGATGAAACAATTAGACTATGTTATGAGAAATAAATCAAGTGTATAAGCAAACTCAAAGTAATTGTTCAAGTGTTGTTTAAAATGTGTAGTCAACAAGATGGATCTGTTAGAAAAATTACCAAAGAGAGGTATTTCGGCTTAGACTAAACAACAACTGACTGATAAATTTGAAAATAAATGTCACCATCATTTCAAGGCATCTGATTCTGCACATCCACCACCATTACTTGTTCATATAAATGACTCCTTTGAAGAAGATCAATAGCTTCTTGAAAATATCAGATCGATATTTTCTTTGATACAATTCGGTTTTTCAAAGGATTTCAAAGTAGAGTAAAGCAGAAACAGGGAACTGAAGCATTCTTTGCCACTGTTGGGAAATAATTGTATTGATCTTCACTTGAATTTTACATCTAGCTTTTCAGAAGCACTAGTCATCGATTCATTGTTAGTGAATATTAGCCTGCTCAGGCTGCTATAACAAAATATCATAAGCTGGGTGGCTTAAATAACAAACATTTATTTGTCATAGTTCTAGAGGCTGGGAGGTCCAAGATTGAGATGCCTGCCAGGTGGGTTCTGGATGAGGGACTGCTTCCTGACTTGTAGATGGCTGTCTTTGTTGTATCCCCTATGGTGGGGGTGGGGGTAGTAGGGAGAAGGTGATAGCCCTGATTCTTCTCATAAGGACATTAATTCCGTCATGTAGACCCCACCCTCATGACCTCATCTAAACCTAATTACCTCCCAAAGTCCCTGCCTCCTAATACCATCACACTGGGGGTTAGGGCTTCAACATAAAATTTTGGAAGGATGTAAACATTCACGCCATAACAATATACCTACTAAGCGCTCGCTAGTGTTCTAGTAGGGTGTTGTTCTAGGACTGAGAGTGCTCAGGGATGACCAAGGCTCCCAAAGAGTTTAGAGAAAAAGACAAGAAATAACCAAAGACATAGGACAGGTGAAGTGTGGGGAGTCACAAAAACATGCAGGAATGGGATAGTACCTAACCTACTTCACGAAGTGTCTGTCATTTCAATCCTATTTTAGTTGTCAAAGTAAATAATGATACTTTCTTCCATCTGTGTCTTCAGTCTTTTAAATTTATTTCCTGATCTCATCACAGAAGGTGGCTTCCTATTCAAAAACTGTCACATTATATCCATATTTTGTGCCATGAGTAATTGTAAACTTTGGGTTTTAAGATCCTCAAGGCATAGCAATGTATGACTTCCTTTCTATATGGAAATGTAATGTAACATTTTCCCAAACAACATAACTGCCTTCTCTCTCTCTGTCTGCCTGTTCCTTCAGGGTTGCTAATAATCCTTGGATTATAATATGATAGTACTTTCTCTATGACTGTTCCAGGATTTCACATGGGATCAAGTTTTGCATTCTATCTAAATGGAACATCCAGTCTTCCCTGACTCTCTCATAAAATCTTGCCATTAATCTCACAAAGAATGAGAATGACAGAACGTACATGCTTGAAGTCTTCTTCACCCACCATTCCTGAAAGACAGCCTTTTGTTTATGAAGGGAAAAGCCAAGAGGGACTCTGAGGCTAGGCCTCGAGGGAAAGCAACACTCCTTGACTGCCTTGGGGAGGTTCTTCAGGGATGATCCTGCCCAGGGTTGATTCGTTGGCACGTTGGCCTGAGTGAGAAGATATGTAGCTCTCCACACCCATCCCCAATCTGGTAATCTTATTCCTAATGAGTAATGTAGAAATATTTTTAACTGGAAGGATTGAAAATATTTACTATAGGAATTATGATGTTTTGTTATTGCTAGAGTAAAGTGAAAGAGACTATATACATGCTTGTCATGTTAAGAGACCAGCAATTGTGAATGCATGGGGCAATAAACACTGATAGAGCTTGCAAATTTTTGCTAAAATAAAACTACAGTTATTGGTTCTTCCTCTTCATTTCAGGATCCATGGTATTCACTGATTGACTCTGGATACAATCCAGATTCTCCAACATTATGTCTGTTTCTGAATACTGTGAGTTATCTTTGTCTAAGAGGCAAAAAAACCTCTGCTGTTTGGTGTCTCATCTGTTAGCAAAAGGAGTGATGTGAAAGTTGATATAATGAGCACAGGTGTGGTTTTCAGAAGTGGGCTGGCTCTGGGTCCAGCCTGCCTGTCATTCAGATCCTGATTCCACATTTGGTGGCTGTGTAAATTGGCCCTTTACTTAACTCCTCTGTGCCTCCGTTTGCTCATTCACAAAATGGAGCAATGATAGTACTTTCACAGGATCAAAATTGTTTCTCACCTTAGGAGATTTTCAGGAGGACTAAATAAAGTAATGTATGTAAAATATGTAGCACAGTGTCTAGCACATAATAAACATTCAATTAACATTAGCTGTTGTGTAAGAAGTTCTAGAGTCTCTATGAACATTTACCAGGGAATTCAGCTAAGTCTGGTTTATTGAGGAGCCTTTGTCATCTTCACTTATTAATTTTAGAACATTAAATACTTTTTCACACTACATTAAGCAACCTAGAATATTAATCTGAGGCTCCATCTAAATTAACAGGCCACGTCCTAAGCCAGTATACTGTATTAACCCATCCTTGCACTGCTATAAAAAAATACCTAAGACTAGGTAATTTATAAATAAAAGACGTTTAATTGGCTCACAGTTCTACAAGAAGAACTATACAGGAAGCATAGTGACTTCTGCTTCTGGGGAGGCCTTAGGAAATTTACAATCAGAGTGGAAGGTTAAGGGGAACCAGGCACATCTTACATGGCCAGAGCAGGAGTAAGAGAGGAGGGTGGGGGAAGTGCCATACATATTTAAATGACTAGATCTCACAAGAACTCAGTCATTCTCTATCACGAGATCAGCACCAAGCAAGAAACCCACCCCCATGACCCAATCAGCTCCCATTAGGCCTCACCATTAACACTGGGGATTACAATGGGACATGAGATTTGGGCGGAGATTCAGTTCCAACATATAATATACTAAGCAGAAAATGTATCCAGAATGTCTTTAAGATTTTTTTTTTCCAGAAAAAGGCTTTGATTATACTGTAACATTTGACCAGCCTTTAGTCTGTGGGAGGATTATGCACTGTCAGTTTTGAACTACGTAAACCCTCGAGGTATATGTTTGGTGTTCCAGCACGTTAGTGTTTTCAATCCCTATGTTTAAACATTTGAAACATCAGACCATGCGTGAATTTGGGAGCGATCATATTCGATCATTGAAAGCATAGAGAAGTTACTATTCTGCCACCAGCAACACTTACAACAGTGAACCTAAGACTGGGCCGTGAGAAAGGAAAGATAAAAGAATGAAAGTTTATGATGAGAGACAGTATTGTTTGAAACTGTAAGTTGCTATATAAATTGCAGTAAAAGGTATTATTTATGCCATTAAAATAGGGGAATTCACCTTCCTAAACAGGAGGGCTCTGAATTTTTAGGCATTCGCTATCACTTGTAAGTCTAGTGGTTGAGGGACTTGCACTGTCCTCTGCTTCCCCTAGAATTATCAGCACGGAGTGTATGTTGGCGAGACACACAGTTGTTTTACTGCTGAGGCTGAAATCCTGGATGTTCTCAGGAGGACAATATTTGTGAAAAATAAGCTAGCAGCAAGTTCATATCTAGCTCCCTGGGGTCATTCCTCAAAGCCTACTGATGAGGCAAGTTTACAGGATCCACTCTCCCCAAGCCAGCATTTGACACTAACACCTTTGGCAGTGAGAAGTGTGGCCGTAATTCCTGAGTGTGGGCCAAAAGGGTGGGGGTCAAGAAAGGCTCGATGTGATTTATCTCATAAGGGAAACAGAAGACAGTTAATGATCTCATCCTTAGCTTGGAGGCTTTGCCGTGCCTTGGCAGATAGACACTGGCCTTGGAGCTTAGCTTGAAGAAAGCTCATGTCAACAGAGAGAAACATTGTGACCACCTGTGTACTTTGGCTGGAAGAACGTGTACACAACAAGTGCATACAGAGGCCTGGGAAAAGCACAGGGAAACAGAAGTTGGGTAGAGAAGGCAGAATAGTCTGGCTCTTCTCCTAGAATCCAAGAGCACAACTTAGCAACACAACTCATATGGCCTGGCTTACCTGCCCAGGTTCACTCTAAGGTCTATGGTGAATCTAGAAGGAAGGTGGCTGCCCATGAGCTCACACTACAGAGGGATCCTGAGGCCAGCATTGAGCTTGATGGGTGGTCTAGGGTAAGAAGTGAGAAAATAATCTGAAGTACAATGAAGGATAGGTTCCCAGGAGGGCTGAAGGTCAAGTTGGAGGTGAGACTGTAAATGGAAGATAAGCACTGAGCTTAGAATCAAGGAGGTCTCAGAGGCGCTGATGGTTTCAGACCAACGCCGTAAAGGTAGAAGGTGCTTCTGCTGCCAGTTCTAATGCTGGGGATGCTTGTGTGACAAAGTGGGGATAGAGGACAGGAACAGAGACTTAAAGAATGTGTGCAGGCAACATCTACTCAGAAACCAAACTCTCTTACCCATCACACTCAAAGTATTATTACAAATGATTTTACTTAGGCAGCAACTTAAAAATTAATGCATGGACTTTAAACATAATTATTCCATTACCATTTAATTTGGCTATTCTTTGAAGAAGTGGGAAGGGAACCCTTTTCACTGATGTGAAAAAACAAACTTGCACAGCCATAATCACTCTAATCTTGTCTTGTTCTTGGTTTTGTACCTCTTGGCTTTAGACAGGTGTACGGATTACATTACCATTGGATAAACCAATATTAATAACGCCATTCCTTTGTAGAGTGCTTTACAAAGGATAAAGTGTTCTCACTTCCATGACCTCATTTCCTCCTAAGAAGTCTGTGAGCTATTATTATCACTCCAATTTGATAGTTGAGGCTTATTTTATGGATGAGGTCACAGGACTAATAAGGAATAGATCCAGGACTAGAAACTATAATTACTTCATTTCTAGTACAACAAAGAAAATGGATTGTTTCTGAATTTTAGGTTGAAACAATCTCCATTATTATATTTCAGCCTCTTCTATATATTGATTTTAGTTTAATTGTCATTTTCCCCTTTTCTTATTGCACTTCAATAAAAAATGTTTATGTGAATACATGTGAAAGGAACCCAAATAGTATAATTTTACACTGGGGACACACTATCAACACCCTCAGCCTGCACTTACCCAGGCCCGTTTCCTGTGGAATTGAAATCTTCTTAGGGTCAAGTGGCCATTTAGAGTTCATTCCTTTTGAAAGCATTTTACTAATACTTAGTTCACTGGGAAAGGTATTGTCATGTACTGAGTGATTATCTGAGGATTTGAAAGAATGCTTACACTGGTTTACTTCCATAGTTTGCTGATTTTGGTTTCGGTGCATTTAATGTTATTTTTTACTCATGATGGTTTCGCTTGATTATGTTTCTTGGAGTGGCACTAATTAAAGTGTGTGGCCAACCCTGACTCCTGAGCTGTCAATGAGGCTCTGGTCTCAGCTAGGATGTGTATTCTGTATTCTTGGCAGTACAGGTAAGCGTGTGAGGTGCAGTGGTTGTAGGCCAGCAGAAAAGGCAAAGACCTCACTGCAGTTATCACAGTGGCATATCTGAGTGCTGAGAAAATAATTTGAACCATATCTCAAGTAATTTCATTTAAAAAAATTAGATACATGCTCTTAGGCTTGATACCAGAGAGGAGAGAACAGAGATGTTTCTGGGACTATAAGTGGAAAAAGTTATTTTGAAATTTTATTATTTGGTGGCAATAGAGATATGCCTTGGATTTAACTCATCTCATTAAGCATTCTTCATGCTGGAGGCAACAAGATTCAGAAGACTGATTTTGATCTGTATTTGTAGTGAGGACATTTTGTGGATGGAGACATGGTTATGGGGTGCTGGACCTATCCGAAGCGTAATCTGAAATGTAAAGTGCTTAGGCTTGCTGAATTGCCCAATAAGGCAAGGTGTAAATAAATCACTGAAGTTAGATTTGAGGAATAAACTCTAAAGATTCCTTGCCTCTGAAAAACACTTCTCTGCTTTCTTAAATCATCGCATTGTTTTTTTCTTCAGGATTTTGATAGAAAGGTCTGGATTTTTTATTTGCTTAAGGTGGGGCTTATTTGGAGAATGGTAGCCAGTTGAAGAAGTCAGTTTACCTTATTGTTTCACAGGGACCTAGCAGAAACTAAGGACCAAAAAGATTAAGATATGTCTTGGGAAATTTATTTTGTGCAAGTTTTGAAGTGGGTCACAATTTGGGAGTAAGAGCAGAATGGGTTCTGAGAAAAAAGAAAAAATCATAACACCAGAAAATTACTGGGTTTGAGATGAGGGAGGCTGGAGAATGGTGGAAGAAGGAATGTTGCAGATGAGGGTGAAGGTTGAGATAGACAACAGGGGTCTCTTGTGTATCTTGGGTGTGCTTTCATCGAGGTGGGCCACCAAGTTGTTTTTTGTTTTTCATTTTATTTTTTTTTCTTTTCCTTAACTCCCAGTGATCTACAAAAGGACGTCAGGTTGTGTTTGTTTCACTGGCAGCTAGAAACATGGATCCAGAATTTTGGAGAGAGGGTTATGCTCATTGGGAGTCACAGGCACATAGGCAACAGCTCCAGTAAGGAAAGAAGCCCAGGCCATTCAGTGAATTGATGTGCCATGAGAGGGCCGCAGACAACTGTGAGTCACTGCAACACTTACAGGCTGAGCAAGGGAAGATGTGTCAAAGCACTTCCATGGATAGGAAGACCATCAGAAAGGTACAGAGGTTTAAAAAGGAAAAAGCAGTACACAATGACAGCTGCTGTAGAGAACTTAATGGCTGAGGAGTATTACATATTTGAGTTTGAAAATTAGTGAGAGCCTGATATTTCTAGCAGAGAAGTTTCAGTAGAGTTTTCAGGGTAGAGTCACAATCTGATGGTGGAGGAGTAAGTGATAACTGGAGAAGTGGGGTAGACTGGGATGGTTTAGAGTGTAGATTCAAAAACCAGAATGCCTAGGCTTGAATTCCTGCTTTGCCGGTTTAGTAGCTATGACTTTGGGCATATTAGTAACCACTTTGTACTTTAGGCTTTACAACTAGAAAATGGCAGTAGTAATGACTGTGCGATTAAATATGTTATTTTGTATGTAAAACACTTAGAATTGTAGATGTCCTATGGTAAGTGATATGTATAAAAGTGTTAGGAATTATTATTATGCTTTAGAGACGCTCCTCTGAGAACAGTTGAGAGGCATGTGCATGAGTTTTCTATTGGTACATAATCCATTACCATCCACTTTGAGGCTGAAATTGACAGCCATTTATTGTGTCACCATCCTGGAGGGCAGCAGCCTGGGCAGAGTTCATTTCTCACAAGTGTGAATCAAGATGGTGGCTGGCTGTCTTCCTTTCTGGAGACTCTGGGAAGGATCTCCTTCTGAATACACTCAGGTTGTTGTCAGAATTTGGTTCTTTGGGGCTGGAGGACTGAGGTCCTTCTTTGCTTGCTGGGCTCAGAGAAGGGCCACTCTCAGCTCCTGGAGGCTGCCCATATTCCTTGCCATGTGGCCCCCTCCATCTTCAGAGCCGGCAATAGGGACTGTTTCATGCATTAGCTCTCTCTCACGTCAAACATCTTTTTTCATCAAGGAGAAGCCCCAGCCCTTTTAAGGGATCAGCTGTCTAGGTCAGGCCCACCAAGGACAATCTTCCTTTATTATGGTCAACTGCAACATATAACATAAACTAACCATAGTGATGGTATTCATTATATTCACAGGTTCCTCCCACACTCAGATGGGAGAAGATTATACAAAGCACAAGTCATTGGGGTTATCTAAAAAATTCTGCCTATCATAGTGCGGAAGGCTAGGTTTTGTGTGTAACAAGAAGAGAAGGGGAGATTAAATATATTAGAGAAATTCTTTTTCCTGGAGTAATATCTTGAAGTGGTTATACATGGGGTAAAGACAGAACTGAGTGGGTAACATTAAGGAGGAGTAGGGACATCTCTCAGACTGCAGGAAATGAGGTTAGAATATATAATATTGTAGTACTCAATGTTGAACAAGCAATCTCAAAACCTGTGGCATATAAAAATAACTGATTATTTCTCATGCATCTGCAGGGTTCAGCCAGCCCAATCACATGTCTACACATTGGATCTGCTTCTTGGTTCTCCCATTCACCTCCTGGTATCATCAGGCAAAGCTCAGGCAAATAATTCTCATGGTGATGACAGAGGTACAGGATTTCTTCTGGTCTATACACTGGTACATTGCCATCTCTGCCTTATTCCATTGTCTCCAATTAGGCATATGTCTAGCTCAATATCAGAATGCAAGGGCACCACAAAGATATGAGGAGCAGTGAAGAATAGAAGTTATTAATGCAGTCGACTAGAATGATAGGCAAGTTTGGAAACAGAGATGTTAGATGGGATAAAATTCATACCTAGTGGCATTTAAGTTTTTGCTAATGTGAGAAGACTATTGAATTTAAAATTTTAATTTGAACATATGGAAAAAAGGCAAAAAGAAAAAATCTTTGAATATCTAGAGAGTATTCTAGTTTGGCTTGATTAAAGAAAGTGTAAAGGGGATTTGTGGTAAAGCAGAAAGGTCATTTGAGGCTAGATCAGGGAGTGATTTAATGTTAAGGTGATATGCTGGATGTCTTTCTTCCAGATCTATGTTCTACTCTTTTCTATGTTATGCCCCAGGACACTGATCTGGAAGAAACATAGATCTGGAAGAAACCCTGTGTGGACTGTTCTTCCTTGGTCACTGGGTTTCAGTTGAGATCAGCCATCAAAGAGCACTGGAAGTGATGGCATGTAGCTGGGGAGTGAGGTCTGGGTTTATTCTCTGGCCTTTTCCCTGCAGGTTGGTTGAGTCCCTCTACAGTGCACCATAACTTCTGTCAAACAGCCCTCTGTTATCCCTTCTAGGTTCTGGCAAGTTCTGCTTTCTCTTGCCTCTTCAGGATCAGGAGTAGAGAGGTTCTCCACTATCATTAGCCTCCAGAACCTACATTACACTTGATTTCCTTCCACTCTGCCTATACTTAGTATGCTTTCACTAAACTCTCCTCAATCATCCTGTTTGAGTCATCTATTTCCAGCTGAGACTGACTCATGCATTAAGGACTTGGGACTTCATTTAGTAGGCAATGAGAAACAAAAGGTTAGGAGAAGGCTAGGAACTAGACTGTGCGATGGGAAGATTAACAGAGAAGCCACATATAGAGTGCATTAGAGGAGATAGGAAACCATGTAGGAGTCTCACAACTGTCCAGGAGAAAAAGTGTGAGGGCCTAAATGGTAGATGGGGTTGTGCAAATGGAAAGGAGGAATGGGGGCAATAGCTATTGTGGGGGCAAAAAGGATTCATACTGCGACATTTGGTAAGCATTTAGATGGTTGGAATGAAACAGCATGATATTTCCAGAATTTCCAGGCTTGGGAACTAGGAAATTAGTAATGCCATTACTAATTTCTAGAAGAACTAGTAATCACAAAAGAATAAGATGTTCTAGTTTTGACATTTGGAATTTTCCATGTAATGTTCAGTGTCCTGTATATGATTGGAAATGTTGAGCTTGGAAGAGAGATCAGGGCTGGGAGTAATTTGGACATCGTCCACACAGGCTCAACAATTAAAGTCACTGAAGTAGATAAGATTGCTTAGAATTAGAGTACAGAGAGAAGAGAGTAACAGAAAAACAAACAAACAAAAAACACAGAAAATAATGACATGGAGAAATAAGACCAAGAGAAGCCAGAGATAAAACAGTGATCAAAATTTAGATTCAGAGATAACAGTTTAGTGTTTGAGAAACTTTTAACAAGGAAGGTATTAATAATTTTTAAACACAGTGTCACTTTAGAAGGGTTGTGGTGGAAGTCTGAGCATGGTGGCTTGAAGGGTGAGGAGGGGGGAGGAAGTAACAGTAAGTACAGTCTCTTCTTTCAGGACATTTGATTCCATATGACCCCTAAGCCTTTTGTGTAAAATATTTAGGCATTGCAGGCCATTATACCTTTGTTGTGATGATACGACTCTGTCACTGTTGTATGAACCCAGAGACAACATGTAAGCAGATGACCGTGGCTGTGTTCTGCAAAAACTTTATTTACAAAAACAGGTGGAGGAGGGATTTAGACTGCTGGTCATAGTTTGCTAAATGGAAGTAGGAAGACAGTTCAGTACGTGTAAAAGGAAGTGCTGAAATCATGAAGGCAAGTCAGGGTTTAGAGAAGGGTTTTATTATTACTATTTTGTGTATGAGAGACAGTAACCATGTTGAAGATCAGGGAAGAAGCTGATGGCAAATGAAGTTGAGGAGATGGAGAATAATTAACCCAGCAAGTCACACAAAGATGAGGAAGAACAGGAACTGACGGCATGAAATGCCTGGTCTAGGCTTGGTATGGAAATACAGGTTTTGAGACCGGAGGGAAGAAATGAGGAAAAAAATAGGCACAGACGATTCTTTCTTCAGCTTAATGTTTATTTCAGCCCTCCTTTTGTAAAATTGTTTTAAAATAAAGGAAATCTTTAGGGATTAGGAGGGTGTTTGTTTGTTATTTTTTCTTTGTTTTTGTTTTAATTTTCAGGGCTAAGCATCCTACCATGGCTTTTGGATTGTGTCATGAAGGCGATGGACCTGGTGTGCTACCTAAGAAAATTCTTATGTGCAATCTTTTTTTCTTATTTTGTTCTTAGGCCCCTTTATCATTTAATTTATTTTCAACTGCAAGGTTTTTTTGACCAATTTTTTTTTGTTTGTTTGTTTTTTGTGATGACACTTGGAAGCGAAAAAAAAAAAAAAACTATAGAAACACAAGGAAGCACCAGCCATCTGTGTCCTTGCAATTCATAATATCTCTTGGATAGTGTTGCTGTTTATCTTGCTTTTTTGGCCTATATTCTCCATGGATTTATATTATTCACTCAATGAATATAGTCCTATATAAAAAGAACCTTCATCAATGGAACTTTGTGTTTAAATCTCCTAGGAGGAATAGTTATTTGAAGATAAAGTCTTTAGAGAGTCCATTTGTGAAGTGAATCAAGCCCTTTACTTTACCTGCTTTGGAAGTTTTTTCATCTATAGACTTTTCTTAAGTGAAAGCATGCCTGTCTATACATTTTATTTGGTCTACTTCTGTCTCTCACTATCAGTTGCCTAGCCTGGGATGGAGTCTAAGCAGAAAGGAAGAGAGAAATGATAAAATAAGGAATGAGCCTACACATAGTAAACCTTCTAGGTTTTGTTTAAGAATTATTTTTTTGCCCTACATTTCAGATAACTAAATACTTTTGGTGATCTTCAGATATTAGTTTGGAACTTTTATTCATCAAAGGTCACTAAGATCATCACTAAGTGCACTAGTTAGATTATCAAATCCAAGATTTGTTTTTTAACTCCAGTTCATTCTCATGGGACAAATATCCCAGTTTCCAAGGAGAGAAGAGTCCCAGAGAACTGTTGCTAATGGTTCCCTCACTTCCATGTCCAGCACACTGCCCACTTAGGGTCTCTGACAGGGGCAGACAATTAACTTGACATAAAACAGATTAGAGAAAAAAGTGTATAGAATTACCCCTGTAAGCCCAGTACTTTGGGAGGCCAAGGTAGAAGGAAGACTTGACACCAGGGTTTCAAGACCAGCCTAGGCAACAGTGAGACCCCCATCTCTAAAAAATAAAAAATAAAAAAAAATTAAGTGTGGTGGCCCATACCGGTAGTCCTAGCTACTTTGGAGGCTGAGGTGAAAAGTCGCTTGAGCCCAGGAGTTTGAGGCTACAGTGAGCTATGATTGTGCCACTGCATTCCAGTCTGACCAACAGGGCAAGACCCTGTCTCTGAAAAGAAAAGCATGCAGATTTTTACATGAACATGGGAGTAATCTTCATAGGAAAAGAAAGACCCAAAGCAGCAGTTAGAGTCTAATAGAGTACTCATATATCAAGTTGGACAAAGTAATCGATTGTGAAAATGTGACAAGGCAAAGGGGAATGGGCTAAGGGAGTTAGTCATGAAGAAGTGACTAAGAAGACAGGGGTTACTTTAGCAAGACTTGTACAGATTTTCCTCGGCCTCAGCTTCTTGTTTTTCTTGTCTTTGGTGATAAAAATTATACTTCCCTTCTGGTACGGGGAGAGCATCTTTCACATGGGAGTTTCATCTAGTGCTTTCAGGAAGGAAAAGGAAAGTCAGAATGTCCTTTTTGCACCTGCTGTTTTTCAAGTGCTTTTAACTCAAAATAGTCAATATGCCAAGTGGCATCCTTTGGGGTGGCATGCTCTGAATTCCTTCAGTCACTAACACACAGGTTTGTTTGAGACCCAGTTTTCCTTCTACCTCCATAATGAAACAGCTTTCTTTTGTGGAGTGCTTTCTCTTCAGAGTATCACTTATTTAAGAAGAGGTCCTTGGTCAAAGTTGAAGCTCTGATTTATGACCATGATTCCCTTTGTCGGTTTGTGTTGTCTGTCAGTAGACTCGGCCTCTACCTCCTGGGATCACCTTCTCCTTACATGGAATGTGGAATTCAACTTAGGGTGAAAGCAAGAAGCATTAAATCATCTGTTGAAAATCTTAAACAATCCGAAAGTTAAAACAAACTAGGTAAGGCATTTTGGGCTGGAGTGCACATCCAGTCCACATGTGAAATAATAGTGTGCTAGGTTGAGATTAATTCAGGCTTATGAGACTAGTTGGATCTGGCAAAGCCAGCTTTAAATATGGAATTAAAAATACATATTTCCAGATTCAAATATGTGTAGTAGATAATATATGACTGGCTGGGCCAAAACTATTCTCAAATTTTTAAAAATACAATTTCAAAAATGTAATTTACTATCTAATGGGTGGTGATTTAGAACAATGAGGAGCAGTTTATTGTGAAATCTGCTTCGTACAGGCTCTGGGATCTTGGGCAGGAGACACTTTGAGCCCCTATTTAAGTGTCAATGGGATAAATAATCTCTTCCCTAAGTACCTGTGATGTAGGAAGGTCAAAATGTGATGAAGCATTAGATAAACTATAAAGTTTATATAGTCATTCACCTTTTAACATTTACAGAGAGTCTATTAAACACTATGCTGTATTAATAGGCTAAATATAAATAAAGATAAATGGTATACTATATATCCTCTAAGAATTTGTGATCTTATATAGTCAGTGTGTAGGAAAGGAATACATGTAAACAATTAAATACAATCTATTACAAATGTGTGGGAAAAGGATACAGTAGAGATTTTAAGTGGTCAGTTCAGTCGAAGGGTCAGGAAAGCAAATTCAGGGCTTTTTTTGGTGGGATGAGGAGCTGTCTGGAAAGCTGATTGTTAAACCTTTACCGGCATACCATTGGACCCATCTTATATAGACCCTTGAATGCTAGATACTCAATGTAAGTAAGTTAATGATATTGAGTTTTGATACATGTTTTACTCTTTTGAAGGAGACACTTTTAGAAAATAAAGTGATAATTAAATATAAGCAAAGGGTAAAGACACCAAAGTTGCTTGGAAACAGAAGCATTTTATTAGGTGAAATAAAGTCATAATAAGTATCTCCTATTAAACAGTTCTTAGAATTAAACAGTTCTTAGAATTAAACAGTTCTAAGATGGAAAAGAGGGTACGATTAGGTTAAGACAGTAGAAGAATCTGACTAAATTTCTACTGAAAGTGATCTGAGTAGGTGTTTCTAGATGGGGAAATAAGGTAAGGTAAAGAGGGATTCTTTCAGGCAGAGGCCATTGATATCAAAGATGCATGTGCATGAAATAGCATGGCTCTTTAGAACTGAGAAAATAAACATGTAGGTTTTCTGTTCTCAACCAATTTGTATCAGATGCACGAACAGATATAGTGATGATATTAAGGCAAATACCAATAAAACCAAGGGGAGATGAATTATTTATGAGAGCCCAAAGAATATATGTCTTTTTATAGCTTTCTCTGAGAGTGTATTCTAAATGGAAACCAACAGCGCAAAGAGTAAAATTTGATATAGGTTTCATGATGTGATAAGAAGTTATGAGTGGAGGGGAAGAGTCTTTTAAGATGAGTTCATGTCCTTTGTAGGGACATGGATTAATCTGGAAACCATCATTCTCAGCAAATTGACACAAGAACAGAAAATCAAACACCACATGTTCTCACTCTTAGGTGGGTGTTGAACAATGAGAACACATAGACACAGGGAGGGGAGCATCACACACTGGAGTCTGTGGGGGTGGGGGACAGCGAGTAGAAGGACAGTGGCAGGTAGGGAAGTTGGGGGGGGGATAAGATGGGGAGAAATGCCAGATACACGTGACAGGGGGGTGGAGGCAGCAAACCACCTTGCCGTGTATGTACCTATGCAACAATCCTGCATGATCTGCGCATGTACCCCAGAACCTAAAGTACAATAAATAAAAAAAGAATGCTTAGTGTATAAAAATCATCATTTATTATGTTTGTATGGGACAGAAAATGTATTTAGAAAGAATTTAAAGTGATTATTTGGCCATGTATTTGTTATAAGTAGATATGTGAGAAAAAATAAGAATTTTGAGTTTTTCTGAAAGAATACTCAAATCACTAAAAATAAATTTGAACTTCAATGGTGAAGATTTTGTCTGTCTTGTGCTCATGGTGACATCCATGAAATAGTTCAAATAGAATGTCTTTACTTGGTCTGTGAGAAATGGCCTAGGGAGTGTTGTTTGATTGCATCACATATTGAACAGGTGGCAGACACTTTTACTTAAAATCCCTTCCTGTGTTGACTATTAGATTTCCCATTCTAACATATTTTTTTAAAGTCTCAAGGGATTCTATATATTAAGCCACAGTTTACTTCTCAAAGATGTAGAACCATATTGCCTACCATCTGTGTTTCTGATCTTTTCTTTTTCCAGAAAAAATATTCATTTAATCTGTCCCCTGAGTTTTGAAAATTCTCCAAGATATCTCTATCCTCTCCTTATGACTGTATATCCGCCTTCATATTCTTTCATTCCATTACTGCTAGTCCTCTACGCTCAACCTTTCTTACTCTTTCCCAGGATTCTGTACTTGTTTGGGTCACTTTGCCATGTGCCCAGTTTTCGTCTAACTTGAAACTTGGTCACTTGCAACTGAGTCACCGAGTTATTTCCTTTCCTTAAATATCATACTGAAAAGAACAATCGCTGGAAAGATTAATTGAAACAAGTGCGTTATTTTCTAAACTAGTAAGGTCAAACTCTCCCTTAGGATTTAAAGTCTTTCAAATTCTATTTTCATATTTTGTTAACCTTTTGGGAACAAAAATGGGGAGAGGTAAAACTTCAAAAATGAGTACTTTGTTACAATTAAATTTCCTCTAATATTTTTATAAAGTTTCATTTCTACTCTATTTTATTAATATTTCAAAATTAATTTTAAAACATAGTTTTGATAATATTCTTTATCCCAACATTTTATATTTTTAAAATGATTTGTCTAGGCTATATACTTCTCTAGTTAGTCAGTGTAACAACACAGTTTTAGTTTAATAAATTAGCAAAATGTTTATTATATTTTTCAGAATTCATCTGGCTTAGATTACAGTTCTATTAATTCATGTAGTCGTTTTCAAACTTTTAACTTATATTTGAAGGTTAAAATCAAATTTTATTTTTTTCATACTTCAGGCAGCTAAAGTTTTGCATGCTTTATTAAGATTCATTAATTAACTAATTGGAAAATGTCTGTATTGTGTCTATTATGAACAAGACACATGTGTAAGTATTTTAAGACTTATGAAGATGAGTTAGATGCAGATCCTATCCTCAAAGTGTACACAGGTCTTAGGTAAAATAAGACCTGCATAAATAAATTATTGCAAAGCAGATATTGAAATGTGGCATAAAAATGTTAGCTGATATCAGAGCAGAGCAGAGAGGATTTCAGTTCACTTCGGAGCATCAAAAAAATGCCCTTGAAAGATAGCTCCTATAAGCTCATGTTCAAAGGGTATTTAGGAGGTTGATGTGTGGCAAGGAGGCAAGTGCTTTTCAGAGAGCAAGTAAATGAACAAAGGGGTGGGATTCCACGTTGAAAAATGAATAAATGGTTCTTTACACACAAAATACATCAAAGAAAACATGCAACAATAAAGTGGGAAGTTTGATTCAGCCAATATATTGGTGTGCTAGAGTTGACTGGTATTGCCTTGTGAGTGCTAATTGTTAAAATTTCAGGAATCTTGTTAGATAGTTGATATCATTTTGATTGCTTGAAATTAGCTATGGTAATGGGAATATGTATACCAGAAAAATGAGCAAATTGAGGGCCTTTTTGGGTAGCGTGGAGGAGCTGTCTTGAAAGCTGGTTGTTAAACATTTACCCAAACACTGTTAGATCCATCTGATGTAGAGCCTTAAATGCTAGATTTTAGTTTTGATTTGTGGTCTACTGTTATTATTATAAAAATGATTATTTTTTATTTACTTTCTTTTTTGATATGGAGTCTTGCTCTGTCACCCAGGCTGGAGTGCAGTGGCACGATCTCCTGGGTTCAAGCGATTCTCCTGCCTCAACCTTCCCGGTAGTGAGATTACAGGCACGTGCTGCTACGCTCAGCTGATTTTTTTTTTCAGAGTCTTGCTCTGTCACCCAGGCTGGAGTGTAGTGGTGCAATTTTGGCTCACTGCAAACTCCACCTCCCGGGTTGAAGCAATTCTCCTGCCTCAGCCTCCTGAGTAGCTGGAATTACAGGTACCTGCCATCATGCCCGGCTGATTTTTGTATTTTTAGTAGAGACTGGGTTGCACCATGTTGCTCAGGCTGGTCTTGAACTCCTGATCTCAGGTGATTCACCCGTCTCAGCCTCAAAAAGTGCTGGGATTACAGGCATAAGCCACTGCACCCAGCTTGGTCTGCAATTTTGGAGGAGATATTTTAGACAAGAAAACGATAATTAATTAGATATAAACAAGGGTTAAAGATGTCAAAGTTGCCTGAAAACAGAAGCATTTTATTAGGTGAGATAAAAACCATAAAAGTATCTTCTATTGAATTAAACAGTTCCAAGATGGAAAAGAGGATAAGATTCATTAACACAATAGAAGAATCTATTAAATAGCTAAACAACATCTATGCATACGATAAATTCCAACCATCTGTAAAGAACCATAGGTACTGCAGTGAGTGAACAGCTGCCACAAAAGCCTGTGGGACTGCCAACATGGTTCCCATCACTGCTAGTCTGGGGAGAGACAAAATGAGCTACTGTTCATTGTTTCTTTCTAGTAATGGCTGGAAGAACTACCTGCATGGTGGTATTATTCCCTGATGACTGGAGAAGGGGGCGGAGGGTAAGCTTCTGGATGATGAACTGCTCTCTCTTCTCACTGATTAGTGCTTTACTTACAGCAGAGCTCTGATCATATCACAGAGCCTTGAAGGAATCCCTGAAAGCAAAGTGCTGAGTTCCACAGATCATTGCCTGTTCTTCCTATCTGATGAGAAAGAATGCTTTATTAGTTGTTTTTATCAGGAATGACCTTGTTTGCCAGAGAAGGAAGAATTCTATGAATAGCTTGGTTTGAGTGACATTCTAATAATCATAAAATAAGCATGAAAAAATTCTTTTTTTAAACCTTAACAAATGGCTTCAGGCTTTCAGGTCTTTAGAAAACAAAGAGAACAGAACAAGAAACGCTACTATCACTTTGAAATCCAGGGTAGAGATTCTTAACCTGCATCACAGCTGGACTTCAGGGCATGTGTGCTCATGTATTTTTCTTAAAGGAGGATCAATATATTTTATTGGATTCTCAATGGGGTCTCTATGAATCATTCTGCCCACCCAGTCTGCCAATCTGCCATTCTTCCTTCTACCACCTGAAAGATAAGAATTACTTGCTTGAAGCCCATTAAAAAGTGGGCAAAGGATATAACAGACACTTCTTAAAAGAAGACATACATGCGGCCAAAAAACATGAAAAAAAGCTCAACATCACTGATTATAATACCATCTCATACCAGTCAGAATGGCTACTAATAAAAAGTCAAAAAACAACAAATACTAGAGAGGCTGTGGAGAAATAGGAATGCTTTTACACTGATGGTGGGAACGTAAATTTGTTCAGTCACTGAAGACTGTGTGGTGATTACTCAAAGACCTAGAGGCAGAAATACCATTTGATCCAGCAATCTCATTACTAGGTATATATACAAAGAAATGTAAGTCATCCTATTATAAAGATACATGCATGCATATACAGCACTCTTCACAATAGCAAAGACATAGAATCAACCTAAATACTCATCAATGATAGACTGGATAAAGAAAATGTGGTGCAAATACACCATGGAACACTAGGAAGCCATGAAAAGGAATGAGATAATGTCCTTTGCAGGGACATGGATAGAGTTGGAAGCCATTATCCTCGGTAGACTAATGCAGAAACAGAAAACCAAACACCACGTGTTCTCACTTATAAGTGGGAGCTGAATGATGAGAACACGTGGACGCATGGCAGAAAATAACACACCCTAGGGCCTGTTGGGAGTAGTCCAGGGAGGGAGAGCATCAGCAAGAACAGCTAATGGATGCTGAGCTAAATATCTAGGTGATGGGATGATCTGTGCAGCAAACCACCATGACACATATTTACCTGTGTAACAAACATGTGCATCCTACACATGTAACCCTGAACTTAAAATAAAAGTTGAAGGGAAAAAATATCATTGGTTTGGTCATACTTCAATGTTTCTAGGCAATAGGAGGAATATTTATATATAATATACGTACATATATATTATATAAATATTTATATAGAAATATTACACATATTATATAAAAATAATATTTATATTCCTTGATCAAAAAGAGGTTTTATTTCCAGAAGTCTTTAAGCTTTCTTTTAAAAAAATTTCTAATTGTTATGAGCACATAATAATTGTATGTATTTATGGGGTAAATATGATATTTTGATACAAGCATACAATGTATAA
Organism: Alouatta palliata; assembly: GCA_004027835.1. Lineage (NCBI taxonomy): Eukaryota > Metazoa > Chordata > Mammalia > Primates > Atelidae > Alouatta > Alouatta palliata. Next base: position 33,924 of record PVKV010016243.1, read on the forward strand.
TGATCAAATCAGGGTAGGAATATCCATCACTTTAAATATTTATCATTTCTTTGTGTTAGGAACATTTGAATTCCATCCTTTTAGCTACTTTAGAATATACCATAAATTATTAACTATAGTTACCCTATTGTGCTACTAAATACTAATTCTTATTCATTCTATCTAACTGTACTTTTGTATCCAATAACCATCTTCTCTTTATCTCCACCCTCCTGTTCCCCTTTCCAGCCTCTGGTTACCATCATTCTATTCTTTCTCATATGAGTGAGAAAATGTGATATTCGTCTTTCTGTGCCTGGCTTATTTCACTTAACATAGTTTTTTTTTTATTTTTTATTTTTTATAAGGACTAGACATGAGAAAATCTTTTAAATGTTTTGAGGTACATATATTGTCATATATTTTCTCTTTTGGTGATTAGAACAACCCTATGAGATAATTAAATAAAGTATTATCATTCTTACTAGCCTGCACTGAGAACTAGAGAAGTTAGGGTTCAGTGATTCTTAACCTGGACTGTACATCACTTTGGAACTTTAAAAAAACCCTGATGGTTAGGCCCCATCTCTAAAGATTCTGATTCAATTCATTTGGGATGGAACCTGGTTATCTGCATGTCGTATAAAGTTCCAAAAGTGATTCTAATGTGCAGCTTAGAGTTTGGAAACTCTAGTTGGGTTAATTGCTCTGAGAATGGAACTTGTGTTTGACAGAGCTGGAATTTGAACCCCTGTCCTCAGGCATGAGATTATTACATCTTTGTATCACTTTACCAGTTAGACAACGAAGTAATGACAAGTTGTCCTACAAGGTTAGTAAGACAGGCCATGTAATAAACAGAAGCAATTTTTAAAAAAAGCTCCATTGAACTTGAGAAGTAAAGGGATATTCCAAACAAGGATTTCTGAACAAAAGTACTAGAACAATGAATAACATCATAGAGAAAAGAAGGGATGATAATTACTACATAAGAACCGTTACCAATTCCAGAAAAAATTAAAACATTAGATCAATTGTTTAAAAAGTCAGTATGAAACAAAATTTAATAGGGATAGTAATTGTCAAAAGAGCAACTTTATTCAAAACTTCAAAAATATGTGGTTTTTCTGTGATTTGAAAATCTGTTACTTCATTGCATCGGCTGTGGGTAATGCCTTACTGTTATAAATCTGTATGACATGGTGCACTGCCTTGTTAAAACAAAGAAATAAAAAAACCTAGAAAATGGAAAGTAATTGTTTTAGGTCTTTGTCTACTAATTCTAACATTTGTGTTGGTTTTGGATTGGTTTAGATTGATTGATTTTTCTCATTATGGGTCATATTTTCTTTCTTCTTTGCATGCCTGACAATTGTTGGCTTTACTCCAGACATTGTGAATGTTAGACTTTGGAGGGTTGGATATTTGTTGTATTCTTACAAATATCTTGAGCCTTGTTCTGAGATGTAGTTAAGCTACTTGAAACAACTTTGGCCCTTTTGAGTCTTGCTTTTAAGATTTGTTAACAAGGGCCAGAGCAGCATTTAATCTTGGGCTAATTGTTATCTACCAGGGAGTGAGAATCTTTTGAATACTCTAGACAATGTTCCATGCAGCATGAATTTTTTTCCCCATCCAGCTAGAGGGACCAGGTACTATTCCCAGCCCTGCATCAACATCTCTGGGGTTCCCTCTAACATTTTCAGATAATTCCCTAACCTTGGATATTTCCATCACATGCATGTGTTCTTCAGTGCTCTGCTAAATACTCCAGGAGAACTCTCAGATGTCCAGGGTATTTTCTCTCTGCAACTCTTTCCTCTCCAGTGATCAATTCTGTGAACTCTAGCCAGTTGGATTTCCCCAAAGGCTCAGCTCTGTGTCCTCAGCTCAGAGAGTCTGCTGGCTTCGCCTGGCTTCCCCTGTGCTACATCTTAGCCTGGACACATCCTAAAGGGAGTAAGTCTGGCAATTATAGGGCTCATTTTGTTTGTTTCCTGTCTTTCAGGGATCAGGGATCACTAGCCTTCATTGTCTGGTATTTAGTGCCTTGAAAACCATTGTTTCATATGCTTTATTTGGTGTTTTTGATTGATTCTGATTGGAAGGTAAATTTGGCTCCTGTTGCTTCCTCTTGGATGAAAATGGGAGTCTAGAAAACTGAAAATAAAAATAACTAAATCAACACATATTTAATCACTTTAATTATGACATTTTAAGTTATCTATGATGTACTTACAGGATATAAGACAGAAAGAATGAAGAATTAACAAAAAAAGTTAGGTAGGGGGTTAGAGAAGAAAAATTTACCAAGTGACTATTGTGTGATAAGCTCCTAATTTATATTGTTTTATTTAATTCTTAATAATTCTATGAAGTATAGGTGTGTGGTAGAGTGAGAGACCTGGAACATAGGTCTGACTGGCCCTAAGCCTGTATTCTTTACAAGCAGTATTCTTTGCTGCTTTACAAAAAGCCAGAATGACATTTAGAAGTCTATTTTTAAATACTAGTCATTTGATTATAGTACAGGATTTATAGGAATAAGGAGATTCATAAAGTCTTGAGAATTTTAATGCAGTGAGGTTGGCTAGGAACTCAGCCAATTTGTTTTCTTTTCTCAATTTCTTCCTATTTACTTGCATTTATACAAGCATCTTTACTTCAGAGGCCAAACCTCTTGTTCTTAAATTCATAGTCCACTACCCTTTGGCTGGAATCATTCAAACTTTATCAAATTTATTATGTCTCAAAATACTCCAACTGGAATTGCTATTCCTGGAATCTGTTCTTGTTGTTCTCATTTTGGTGTCTTTGTTCATGCTACTGTGTGTAAGAGAGTGTGCCCGTACCATAAGGGGTAGGCTGTGAGTGGCAGACATTCTCCTGTCTCCTACAGAGACTGCTTAATTCCCTCGTTTGTACATGTTAAAATCACCCCACATTCCAAGGCCCAGGTCTTTAGGAAGTTTTCTTCAGTGTCTTCAATAGGAATAAATCTTTCTCATTTTATTTTCCCCATGGATCTTTTGGCATAATATTGACCAAATTTTATATTGAAGTATATTGATTAATGCTTTTGACAAATAGTTAATTCCTACTAAGTGTATAAAACGTTTCTTGTTTTCTCCACTAAATCATAGCATATTTTAGAATAAGATCTCAGTATTACTATTTTTGGTATTCCTTAGGCCAGAGCAAAATACCTAACACAGTAAACATTTAATTGATACCTGATTTGATGGTGAGCTGGCATTAGCTGACTGTACTTACTAATACCAGATTCTGACTGGCTTGTCTTACTTTACTTAGAAGCATTATTAATCATGTTTAAGTGAATAAATCTCATTATGTTTTCCCCTAGAAGCATACTTCACTGTCTAAGTGAAAAGCAGATTATTCACATCAATGCCTATATTGTAGAACTTCTGCTCTTGTAAATTTTAGTTTTCACACTGGAAATTGTCAAAGGCATTCAAACCAGGGAGACTCCATCTTGAATAGGGTCTGGATAAAATGAGACTGAGACCTACTGGGCTGCATTCCCAGGAGATTAGACGTTCTTAGTCACAGGATGAGATAGGAGGTTAGCACAAGATACAGGTTACAAAGACCTCGTTGATAAAACAGGATGTGGTAAAGAATCTGGCCAAAACCTGCCAAAACCAAGATGGTGATGAAAGTGACCTTTGGTCATCCTCACTGCTCATTAGACAGGAGTTATAATGCATTCGCATGCTAAAAGATACTCCTGATGGCACCATGACAGTTTGCAAATGCCATGGAAAGTTATGAAAGTTACCCTATATGGTCTAAAAAGGGAAGGAACCCTCCGTTTCAGAAATTGCCTGCCCTTTCCTAGAAAACTCATGAATAATCCAGTCCTTGTTTATCATATGATAAAGAAATAACCATAAAAATAGCCAACCAGCAGCTACTCTCTGCCTATGGGGTAGTCATTCTTGTGTTTCTTTTTTTTTTTTTTTTTTTCTTTTTTTTGAGATGGTATCTTGCTCTGTCACCCAGGCTGGAGTTCAGTGGCACAATCTCTGCTCACTGCAACCTTGGTTTCCTAGGTTCAAACAATTCTGCCTCAGCCTCCTGAGTAGTTGGGATTACAGGTGAATGCCACCACACCTGGCTAATTCTTGTATTATTATTATCATCTTTTTTTTTTTTTTTTTTTTAGCAGAGGCAGGGTTTCACCACGTTGGCCAGGCTGGTCTCGAAACTCCTGACCTTGTGATCTGCGCATCTCAGCCTCCCAGAAGTGCTGGGATTACAGGCCTAGCCACCGCCCCTGGCCTTGTTTCTTTACTTCTTTAATTAACTTGCTTTTACTTTACTCTGTGAGCTCATCCTGAATTCTTTCCGGCATGAGATTCAAGAACTGTCACTTAGGGTCTGGATCGGAACCGCTTTCTGGTAACAAGATGACTGATTATTTTTTGTCACTGTGTCTTAAGACCCATATTCTGTCATTTATGATTATCAGTCACATGGGCCCTTATTGTACCCTAATTTCATTTCTCTAGAAGACAGCTCTTTGTTTTGGGTTCCTTAGTTCCCTGTGTTCTTCCCCTCATCAAAGTTGCAGCGTCTGTGGTTTAGGTTGCCATTACCTGCATAGTATTTTTATATGAGGGGTAACTGATACAATTTTAATACTAATTAGCTGTGATATAATACAGACACAGCAAATTCTGCCCAGGAACGAACCTTGCAATCTGACTCAAAAGCTTCAGGGGCTAAGCAGGAGTGCATTTAACATCACTGCTCACTGATTTGATTCCTTAGAGCATTTCGCAATGAAGCATTGAAAAGTTTCCCATTCATTGTGGTCTTGTGACATTTAGAAGGGAATTGGAAATGAGCTTGTGAGTATCCTATTTAAGAGGATAACTTTTAATCTCTAATTTTATAACTTATGAGTTCCCTCAAAATTTTGTAAGGAAATCTAGAGTGGTGTTAGTTGAGAAGAAAATACTTGGAAGGAAGACACTTGAAAATAATGCCTGTGTTTTGGGGAGCCACGATGAGGAAATTAGCTGCAATACGACCTTGAAAGGAAATTTTAGCAATTTGTAAATAGTCAAGTTATTTGTACAGAAAGAGTGCCAACAAAGAAAAGATCATTTCTGATAGTCAAATAATTCAAATTTGAATGAATCAGAAACTAGAAATAAAGAAATAAAGAATTGGAAATGATAACAAAGGCAAACATAAACATGATCTTCTAATTCTTTATTTCTCTTTAAAAGACAACTGTTTAAATACATCATAGTATCAATGTATTATAATATTTACAACATATGTAGAAGTAAAATGTGTGACAATAAAACCACAGAGGCCAGCAAGGAAGAAATAAAAGAATACTATTATAAAGTTCTGATCTAATATGAAAAGTGGTATAATTTCACTTGAAGGTAGATTGGAATAAGTTAAAAATTTATACAATAGTTCTCACTTATAAGTGGGAACTAAATGATGAGAACACATAGATACATAGAGGGGAATGATACACACTGGGGCCTACCCAAGGATAGAGGGTGGAAGAAGGAGAAGGATTGGGAAAAATAACCAATGGGTACTAGGCTTAATAACTGGTGACAATCTGTGCAACAAACTCCTGTGACCTATATAACAAATCTGCACATGTACTTATGAACTTAAATAAAAGTTTTTTTAAAATTGTACTTTAAATCCTAAAGCAAGGATTAAAAAAACACAACAAAGAATGTAGCTAGCATGTAGGAAAAAAAGGAAAAAAAAAAAACAGAGATAAAATGAAATAATAAAAACCCTCAATCCTAAGGAAGGCAAAAGCACAAAGAGAACATTACCAATAGCCATGTGAAATGTAAATGACCTAAAAATCACAACTAAAAGGCAAAAAATAGAATGTTTGGAGAAAAAAGCAAGATCTAACTGTATACAGCCTGTAAGAAATTCACCTTAAATATAATGACCCACATAGAGTAAAACTTAAAAAAAAAAGATTTGCTTGCTAACATTAATCAAAAGAAAGCTGGACTGGCTATATTAATATCAAAGAAAGTAAATTTCAGAACATAAAAATAATAGTAGTTATAAGACAATTAATTCACAATAATAAAGGGAGTGAATTCTTTATGGGAAAATACATCAAACATCTAAGCACTTAATAATAGAGCTTAAAAATACACGTGCAGGCCAGGCATGGTGGCTTATGCCTGTAATCCCAGCACTTTGGGAGGTTGAGGTGGGCAGATCACCTGAGGTCAGGAATTCAAGACTAGGCTGGCCAACATGGTGAAATCCCATGTCTACTAAAAATACAAAAATTAGCCAGGTGTGGTGGCAGATGCCTGTAATCCCAGCTATTTGGGAAGCTACAGCAGGAGAATCACTTGAACTCAGGAGGTGGAGGTTGCAGTGAGCCGAGATCATGCTGGGGCGACAAGAGGGAAACTCCATCTAAAAAAAGAAAAAATTACACAAAACCAGAACTGATGACAGAAAGGAGAAATAGGCAAGTCTACAATTTCATTCAGGGATTCAACTCTGTCTTTCTCTCTCTTTTTTTCACCATTAATAGTATAAGTGAAGTACAAGTTTAGTCACTCACTGCTCATGGAGTCTAATTAATAAGAGCAAAGTCTGGTATAAAGAGACTCTTTCTTCCAAAACTAGCTTAGCAGAAGTACAGCCTTCCTGCCTCAAGGGTAACACTTCACCTTTGGATCAGAAAGTGGGTGCTTTTAAAAGTGGGTGCCTATTATAAATGGCACACAAGGGAGAAAGCAAGCAGGTGTGGGAGAGGTCTATATGTTAGCTTGGTGCCTTATCGGGCAGTTGAATTGGCATCTTCATTAGCAGAAATATTAATAGATTGTAAAGGTGGCTAAAAACTCTCCAGGTGGGAGAGAATTTTGTAGTGGGACTTCGGGTTGTAAATTGGCAGTTATCTCTTGAGGCAGTTTCTTGGTGGGTGAAAATTTCATAGCAGGCATATTTGGGGTTGCAAGTCAACTGTTATCTCTTGGGTCAACTTTTTGGTGGGTGACAGTTCTGCTCTAGAGCTTCTAAGCACATCATTAGATGAACTTGTCCTATATGGAGTGTCTCAGGAAGAAAAGATAAAAGGTTATAATTGCATTTCTAAAGCGCTAAGTAGGAAGTAGGGAATGGGGGAAATGAAGAAAAGAGAAAAGAAGAGAAAATAATTTAAAAAATTGTAACTCTTTTTTTCTTTGACAAATGTGGGTACTCAGTTATGATAAGATAAAGAAACAAAAACATCTATAAGAATATTAAAGCCTTAATAACTCTATCAGCCGGGTTGACCTTATTGACCTTTGAAGAATACTCCATCCTAAAAAATTAGAATACACATTCTTTTCAATGTGTATTTTGAAATACATAAAATACACATTGAAAAGAATGTGTATTTTACGTGTATTTAATGTATAGTTCACACTGAATATTTACCAAGATAGACCATATTCTGAGTCATAAGTTAAGCTTCAATTAATTGAAAAAGATTAAACTCATACAAAGTATGTTGTTAGACCACAACTAGAAATTATTAATAGAAAAAGTCTCCAAAAATTTGGAAATTATAAAGACATTTCTAAGTAAAGTGTGTGTCAAAAAAGAAAAGTAGAAAGCATTATGAATTGAATGAAAAGGAAAATGCAGCATATCAAATTTTCTGGGATGAAGTTAAAACAAAACTTAGTGGGAAATTTAAGTCACCAACTACTTGTATTAGAAAAGAAGAAAAGTCTCAAGTCAGTAATCTTGGCTTACATCTTAAGGAATAAGAATAAAACCCAATAAAATCCTAAGTAAGTACATTTTAATGTTATAGAATATAATAATAAAAACCAGAGCAGAAATTAGTGAATGAGAAAACAGAAAAGTAATAAAGAAAATTAATGAAAACAAAAGAATTTTTAAGATCAATAAAATTAGTAGGCTTTTTGCCAGCCCGATGAGAAAAATAAGAATAAAGATGCAAATTACCAGTGTCAGGAATAAGATATGTGACATCACTAAAGAGTATTGACCTTAAGAGGATAATAACAAAATACTATCTTTTAAAATATGACAATAAATTTGACTGCTTACAAGAAAAGAACAAATACTGTGAAAGAAAAATTAACAAAGTTTACTGAGGAAGAAATGGATAACCTGAATAGTCCCATATTTAGTAAAATAATTGAATTGTAGCTAAAAATTTTTTACACAGGAAACTTTAGACCCAGATGGCTTCACTAGGGAATTCTATCAAACATTTAAACAAGAAATTAAGCCAATGCTATGTAAGTTCTTCTAGAATACTGTAAAAGAGAAAATATTTCTCAAACATAACTCTAACATTAAAACCAGACAAAGATATTACAAAGAAAGAAAATTGCATGCCAATATTCCTCATGAACATGATGCAAACATTTCTAACAAAATCTTAATCAAAGTTAACAATATATAACAGTAATAATAAATCAAAACCTTGTATTATTTATCCCAAGAATGCAAAGTGGGTTTAACATATAAAAATCAATCAATTTAATATGCCAGATTATTAGACTAAAAAAAAAAATCTCATTTAATTTAATAAAGGCATTTAGCAAATCTAACACTTATTCCTAACCTAAGACTCGAAGCAAGCCAGTACTAAGAAGAGAGTGCTTTGACCACTGTGAACATCAGTGAGAAACGTACAGGCAACATAATACTTAATAGTGAAAGACTAAATTCTTTCTCCATAAGACCAGGAAAAAGTGAGAATATTCAGTCTCATTATTTGTATTTAATTTTATATTGGAAGTTCCAGCTAGTGCACTACAACAAAAATAAATAAATAAATGAAAGGTGTTGATATTGGAAAGTAGTATGCCTTTGGTAAATGTACGGCACCAACTACCTGTGATAGAAAAGAAGAAACATCTCAAATCAATGATCTGGGCTTACATCTGTTCTTTATTTGCAGACAATATGATAATCCAAAAAAAAATTCTGTGTGGAATCTTCAAAAGATACTAGAATAATAGGTGAATTTAACAAGGTTGCAGGATGCAAGATTAATATATAAAATTTGCTTGTATTTGTATATTCTTAGAATCAATAATTTTAAATTGAGTTAAAATTCAATATCATATACAATAATATTCTTACATATGAAATAGAGAATAATCTTCAAAAGGTATGCAAAATTTGTAAAATGCAAACTATAAAATATTACTGAAAGAAAATTTTTAAAACTTATAAAAAGGAGAATTATGTTTATAGTTTGGAAGATTCAATATTGTTAATATGTCAAGTATCTAAATTAATCTATTAATTTCTCAGCAGTCATTTTCTTTTTAATAGAACTTGACATGCTCATTCTAAAATTTATGTAGAAATGCCAACCACCTAGAATAGCCAAAAATCTTTGAAAAAGAGAAGCAACTTGGAAGACTTACATTATCTGATTTCAAAAATCTTTATAAAGCTACAGTAATCAAAGCAGTATGATATTGGCATGAGGATAAAAAATGGTGAGTTCAGAAATATACTCACATATGTAGAGTTAATTGATTTTTGACAAGGAACCAAAGGCAATTGAGTGGAGAACAGATAGTTATTCAATAATGTTGCTGTAACAATTGAATATCAACAATTTGATTGAATAACAATTGAATAACAAACACCCCACTGCCTACCTTAACATCTTATACAAAAATGAATTCAAAAGGGATTATTGATCAAAAAGCATCTAGAAGAAAACATAGGAGACATTGGGTTAAGTAAAGACTGCTTAGATGTAATACCATAAACATAATTCACAAAATAAAACATTGAAAATTGAACATCATCAAAATGAAGAACAGTTCTTAAAAAGACACTACTAAGAGAGTGAAAGACAAGTGATAGACTGGTAGAAACTATTTGCAAATAATATATCTGATAAAGGATTTATACTTTGAACATAAACATCTTTCAAAACTCAATGATAAAAATAATTTAATATTGGAAACATATTTTAATAAACACTACATCAGAAAAGATATATAATGGCAAATAAGCACATTAAAACACTACACATCAATTATTCATTAGGGAAATGGAAAGTAAAACACTGTGAGATACCATTGCACAGCTATTATGAACATCTTATATTGAAAGCACTGACAACATCAAGTGTTGGAGAGGTTGAAGAGAAACTGGAACTGTCATATACTGCTGGCAGAAATATAAAAGAGTAAAACTATTTTTTGAAAGAATTTGGTAATTTATTTAAAAATTACATGCTATTTAATAGTTGACTTAAAAAAATGACCCTTCCCAAATAGCCACGTGAACAGTATTTGTACACCTGTTTCAAGACCTCTGTTGACATCCATTGCTGTAAAGTAAAAAACACATTTCTTTAATAATCTTGCTTAGAAAGTCTGTCATAAATAGTATGTTTTATTTCTTTAGACAATGACAATTATATAATACATATGTTTCTTCTTTTTTACTTTGTAAGGACTCTTGGAACAAAATGTAATGTTTCATGATTATAAATCTCTTAAGCTGTGGTTTTCATTTATTTTCCTGATCCCTCAGCTTTATGGTTTCTCATGTAAATTTCCAGAAATCCATCCATTCATTCATCCATACACCTATCATGATTGATAGGACGTTCAACTGTTTGGAAAGCCAGTAGAGGAAACTGTGAAGCAGGTTTACTCTGCACTAGTGGCTTGCCGGACTTCGGTGCGTTGGAACACTCAACAAAGTTACATGAACCAAATTTGTTACTTACAGATAGAAGGCAAGGGACAACCAAAGCTGGAATTCAGGGCAAGCTCACTCCCCAAAGCTCAGGAAAGCTACCCAGGGTGAACAGAGTCTTATCTTCAAGTAATTCATTTGCATCACAGGTGGCAAATAGCCTGCCGTGGGCTTTATACCCCAGTGGCCACATGACACCTTGGGCAAAAGTGTTGAAGGACACCCTGTTTCTAGGGCCAACTGGAACAGAGCCTGGACTGTTCCAGCCACTTCCTATTTACCTCTCAATGTTCCATTCCCAGCACATCCTACAGGTATTCTTAAGAATTACAAATGAGAAAGTGGGGAGAATTGGGTTGGCCCACTTCCATTCAGAGAATTGTCCTGCAGAAATGTTTAGAGGTATCTATTTTAGTATTACTCATATCATCACATGTTAGTGTCTATAGCGCCACCATTTCTATCTAAGCTCACTCTGAGGTAAGACAGCCATGATTTTAATAGAGAATGGACATACCTTAGCTTGGTTTGAGAGAATAACTGTAGTTGGGCAGCTAAATAGACTCCCCTGCTTGCCTTCTGCTTGGACAGAGGCCTTGCTCATTGCTAGGTAATTTTTACACGTAATCTGGAAAATCGTGATGCAGTTGAAGCATGAGTTATGATTTGACTAGCCATAGAAGAAAAGAGGAGTATTCTTCTAATCACTTTTACTTTTAGAAAGTCTGAAGAATGGGCCATTTGTCTAAATAACTGAATTACTCATTTTACTTAAGTCTTAAAAATCATTTTATGATGTAAAAATATATTGCTTTTAATACATATTAGTTATTTTTTTCTTCATGTGAGTGTGGTAAAAGAAGCAGGAAAATAATCTAAGATGTATCTATTAAACAAAAATGTTTTTCTGCAATTCCTGAGAGATCCCATGATCCAGAGTCAAAGGTGGGAGCTTTGGAGCAAGTGGAGAGCCAAGAAAAGGATCCAGAACTGGGGCAGAAGGTGGAAAATGTCTTTGAGTGCAGCTGCACTGCGTGGGAAGACATATCTGATAAACGGCAAACAGCTGTTTGAATCAGACAGTGAAACCTCACTAAAGGGAGAAAAAGGGAGACCATTGCTGATGGGAGAGGCCATGGCTACAGTGTCTTGGGTAGAGTTTTAGTCATGAAGGCTAAAATGCTTAGACAGAAATCTCTGGGTTCAGGCTCAAAGAATTGGAGACCAGCAGCTACAAATATAGCAACTGTGTTTCTTCTGGCTCTCAAAATAGACTCTTAGCACCTCTGAAGTGACTAATACTATGTGAACATCACACAATATTGTATACAGTCACTAATCTGAATTTAGTATTCAAGAAGGATGAGGCATACAATGATGATCAATTATAATATTCTTGATATTCATGATTCTGAAATCAAAATAGCTATACAACTTGCAAGGAAAGAGTCCATGTGTTTTAGGCCAGTGACAATGGCTATGCTTCTTTCATCTGCAAGAGACACTAAACTGAGTGGGATGGAGCTAAACAGCCTAAGAGGCTTGATGGCAAGGACTCAATTTTTTTTTTTCGCCGAGACGGAGTCTAGTTGTGTTGCTCAGGCTGTAGTGTGGTGGCATGATCTTGGCTCACTGCAACTTCCACCCCCCGAGTTCAAGCAGTTCTCCCTGCCTCAGCCTCTGGAGTAGCTGGGATTACAGGTGCTTGCCACCACCCTGGCTAAATTTGTATTTTTTAGTAGAGATGGGGTTTCGCCATGTTGGCCAGGCTGGTCTTGAACTCCAGACCTCAGGTGATCCACCTGCCTTGGTCTTCCAAAGTGCTGGAATTACAGGCGTGAGCCACCACACCTGGCCTGCAAGGATTCAGTTTTTAAGCCATTATCAGGATTTGTTGATATGGTTTTGAGATTTTTTTTTTTAATATGATGGTCAGATTTAGTCAGAAGCTACTGGCCACGAATTAGGAATTTTAGAGATTTACATAAATTTAATTGAAGGAAACAGCAGTTTTAGATAATTAGTTTTCTGAATCTTTATCAGGGACTTCTTCCTGTAATCCTAATAAACGATTTCAGATATTCCTCAAAGTAACATAGAGGATTCAGATGATTTAAACATTGTGATTTTACTCTGTTAACCTAACATTTTAAATTATTTCTATTGTTTCTTCTCCTTTAACTTCAAAACAGTGGCAACAGTAACTTCTAAGAGTTGAATATTGTTGGATCCTTTCTCTGGTCCACCTACTGGGTTCAGTATTTAAAAAACACTAATTATATAGTCAGATGATCTTTGTTGGCCTTTAGTGTCTATTGAAATATCTATTAAAATATTTTCTCTATTTACTTTGATCTTTTTTGTCTTTTTTCTCTGCATTCAGAATCATTATCTTCTACCTGTTCTCTAAGACAGTAATTTGATTTTTGACAGTGGCTATCCTAACCCTCACTTTTATAATTGATCTATTTGGTCTATAATGGTGCTTTTAAATTCCCAATTTACTGTCTGTCTCATTCTTTAAAAAAATCACATATTTAGATTCTAGTTTTTTTGAATTCATATGCTTATTAAATTCTTTTATAACTTGAACTCCTCAAAGGCAAGTTGTCTTCTAATCCTTGGGTGGTTTTTCTTTACATTGGTTTCCTCCTATATTTTCCTTTCTTTGTATTTCTTTTCCTTATTTCTATTCTGATTCCTGTTTCTTTTCTTCTCTTTCCTTTCTTCTCAATTTAAAACACATATAAACATATATGCTATTCTTTTAATCTAGTATATTTTAACAATAGGAATTCTTCAGACCAACTGTTAGCTCTGACATAGGGTGGATGAATATTTTTGACACTGTTACCACTAGGGATGATACTGAAAAGACAATTTCATCTTTTTTTTTTACTAGATTGAATATAACTTTTTGCCATGAGACAAAATATCCTTGAATCTACTTTTTAAGTTCCTCTTAAGAACGTTTCAAAATTCCTCTACAGCTCAAAGCATCAAAGGAAGAACCAATTTTAATTTGACTTTGCTTTAGGTGAATTACCCATCTTCCTAGTCTCTTATTTTCTATAACCAGTTGCTGTCTCTCCCACACTTCCTCCTTAGAACAGCTGCTCTCTAGCCTACTTCATTGACAGCACCAGCAAAGTGAATAGGTCAGAGAACAGAGGTGAGAAAGCCAGCAGTATGGGTTGTATCTCCCTATGGAGCCAATTAATGACACACAGGCTCAATTTGCCATCCTCTGCTTTTCTCTCCAAACTCAAATACTTTCTGAACTTCAGCTGTCATCATCCTACTAATTACACCTACTTTTACAACTGTAGCTATAATGTCATTATGAGAGTAGCTCATCTTCACATGTGAGCTCCTTTCACAGAATCAAAGATTATTGCAGGCAGAAGTTGAGTCCACTGTGCCTCATCCCCATGTTTGCATATAGCAAGAGTGACCTTTACTCCAGTTGCCAACGAGTTCCTCATCTCCATCTGTGACCACCTCAGCCTGGACTTCATTGTCCATATCACTATCAGCATTTTGGTCAAAGCCGTTCAACAAATCTCTAGGAAGTTCCAAACGTTACCACATCTTCCTGTCTTCTGAGCCCTCCAAGTCTTTAGGAAGTTCCAAACTTTCCCACATTTTCCTGTCTTCTTTTGAGCCCTCCAAACTGTTCAAACCTCTGCCTGTTACCCAGTTCTAAAGTTGCTTCCACATTTTCAGATGCACTCATGTCACTGAAGCTTACAGTGTCGGGGAGAAAAGTACAAAATGAGACTGAACAAATAGGCAGGAAGGTCAACTATTCAGAACGTAAAGATCACGTTAAAATGTGTTTTTTAATTTTAAAATTTATTCTAAAAGAAATACAAAGTCATATTAAAAAGGTCTTCTAGGACCTTATAAATGGCATGTCTTTCAATGGAGTCAGGAACTAACATAAAACTTGTTTTTTCTCTCTAGGACTGTGGTCAACATACTCTGAACATGCCAAGTAACCAAAGACTTGGGAAGGCTTGGGTGTATTCAGTGTTACAAAGATGTGAAAAGAAACAAACTGGGTCTGTGATTCATTTCTTCTGGATCTCAGAATAGCGTTTTTTGTATTAGGTCTTTATCCCAATTGCTGCACGGCTTGGTGATCTATATATAAGGGATAGTGAACATTGATTAGGCCAGTGAAAGATAACTCTTGTTAAAGGTTGCTAGGGTGAACAAAGTTAAAAAGGTAAAATTTTTAATCATGAAATTAGAGAGGTGCTTTTTCTTAACCCATCTCGGAAGCAGTGGAGCCAAGCAGTTATATTCCCTATTACATTTGGCATCCTGGATGTAGTACCTTTCCAAAAGCTATTTATGGTATGACCAAAAAGAGCCAGCTTGTGACTAATTCGTAATATTTTAAAGAGAACCAATATATATTTTAGTTTCGGCAAAAATAGAAAACATGGAAAATCTGGTCCAACTGATTTTCCATTTTTTTCCAGGAACAATTAGCCATAAACTGTTGTATAGCTTTTAGGACGGCACCCAAGGGTCAAGTGATTCTCTTCAAATTGAAAGCATATCATTCTTTTCAACATCATTGGTACCACAGCCAAGTTTCTGGGCTTATGTCACTTTGCCTAAAGTTCCAAGAGGGGTTGACTTCACTTCAAGCATGTTCTTGATATTTCTTCTGGGCAACCAGTGTGGTGTGATCAGATTGACTTTCTGTAAATACGCTGGAGAATTTTTGTGGAACCCAAGTCTGTTATTGAAATGGAGCATTTGCTTCTAATCATGTTCTCACATCATTCAGTACACAACTGGCTCTTCCCTTAGTTGTTGTTGTTTTTAAATACAGATTTGCAATAATTTCCTACCTGACATTCTGTGAGAGTAGTTTTCCAGAGTTTGTATACCTGCCATGTCTTGAAAAGCAGTATTTACCCATTGACAAAAATGCATGTAAATGCATTTGATTGAGCTGTTGAAATTTCAGTTTTTAGAGTCATATTAATATGGCATTTTCCCTTAAAATTTCCAAGCATCATGGCACTTGTGCATTTTTTTGCATTTGTTTATGTATTCCTAGCACTTAAATACTCTGAAGTGTGTTCTTTCTGATTATCCCTGCCTGTGGAATTCTGTGTAATTTTCTCACTCTGTCTCCAAAATAATTCAACCAGAAATGTGAAGGAAGGAGGAAATGTGATTCTCTTTTTTTTTGCTTTAGCTGCGAAGAAGGTATGGAAGAAGATCAAGGAAAGTTGGACAGAGCACAGATGAGTGCAGTAAAGAATGAAAACCTGGAAGAGAGATCCAAGATGGCCGATTAGCAGCAGCTCAGGATTGTAGCTCCCACTGAAAGCACAGAGAGTGAGTGGACGCCACATTTTCAGATGAATTTTTCTTGCCCATGGACCGAGAGATTCCCGGCGGAGGAGCCCCACGGGTCGCCAGCGCTACTCTTTTGGCCAGCGCAGCCATTTTGCAGGCGCCCTGGCGCGGCCGTTCTCAGTCCGGAGTATACGGGACTGAGTGCCCTTTTAGTTGGCATTTGGAGCTCCGGGAAGGCAGAGTCTCCCAGCTGACTGAAAAGTGGACTGAAGTGGGGAACCAGACCGGGAGATTCCCAGGCAGAAAAGCGCCACCAATCCTAAAGCCGCTGTTTCAGCCGGTGTAGTAGGTCGCCACAGAGGAAGGCTGGTCCCCCCCCATGAAAAACAAAACAAAAAAACCCCAACAATTGGAACTGCTGAGGATTGAGAGTTTCACAGCAAGTACAGCTGAACCCGGGAAGGTCCAGCTCTGTGGGGGAGGGCCGTCCGCCAAAGGAAAACTAAGAAACAGAAAAAGCTTTACCACAAACAAGCTGGACGTCCACTCAGAGACCTAATCTGAAAGTCAGCAATTACACAGACGACAGGTGGATAAATCCACAAAGATGGGAAGAAACCAGCGCAAAAAGGCTGAAAACACCCGAAATCAGAATGCCTTTCCTCCTACAGAGGACTGCAGTTCCTCATCTCCAATTGAACAAGGCCTGATTGAGAATGAATGTGAGGAATTGATAGAATCAGGCTTCAGAAGGTGGATAATAAGAAACTTCTGTGAGCTAAAAGAACACGTTTTAACCCAATGCAAAGAAACTAAGAACCTTGAAAAAAGGTTTGACGAAATGCTAATGAGAATAGACAATTTAAAGAGGAATATAAGTGAATTGATGGAGCTGAAAAACACAATATGAGAACTTTGCGAAGTATGCACAAGTTTTAACAGTCGAATCAATCAAGCAGAAGAAAGGATTTCAGAGGTCAAAGACCAACTTAACGAAATAAAACGAGAAGAAAAGATTAGAGAAAAAAGGGTAAAAAGGAATGAGCAAAGTCTCCAAGAAATATGGGACTATGTGAAAAGACCTAATCTACGTTTGATAGGTATACCTGAATGTGACGAAGAGAATGAATCCAAGCTGGAAAATATTCTTCAGGATATTATCCAGGAAAACTTTCCCAACCTAGCAAGGCAGGACAATACTCAACTCCAGGTAATACAGAGAACACCACAAAGATATTCCTCAAAAAGAGCAACCCCAAGGCACATAATCATTAGATTCATCAGGGTTGAAACGAAGGAGAAAATACTAAGGGCAGCCAGAGAGAAAGGTCAGGTTACCCACAAGGGGAAGCCTATCAGACTCACAGCAGATCTCTCAGCAGAAACCCTACAAGCCAGAAGAGAGTGGGGGCCAATATTCAACATCCTTAAAGA
>PVKV010016244.1:0-44596 GCA_004027835.1 Alouatta palliata
AAAAAAAAAAAAAAAAAAAAAAAAGCCGCTAATGACCACTCATATGACCCACTCATTTTTGGATCTGATCTTGAGAAAATCCCTTAGAAAACATGGCGACGCCAGCTTCACCACTTGTTTCCAAAAGCAATGAGACGCCCTTCGCTCGCTTAGTCAAGCTGACCTTAATAAATCAGGCACCGGACGCGCTTTCCCTGCTGGTCGCCCTTCAGCGCACTGGCACTACCCACCCAAGCCGGCGTTGCGGCTCCCAGCAGGTCTCTAGGATCGCGCTCGCTGATAGGACTCTTTCAGTCAGACGTCCAAACAAGGTGCGCGGTGATTGGGCTGCGAAGGGCAGGTACGTTTGAAGGGCGCGTGCGTGGGAGTCCCGAGGGCGGTGCCGTTAGGATCCTGGTGGGCGGTAGGACTTGGGTTCTGGGAGGAGAAGACTAAGCAGGGAGAGGTGTTTTGGGGCCCGCGGCTTCCGAAACTGGACCTGTGGCTCTGTCCACCTGCAATGTAGTTGTCAACGGTGCGGTGACAGAACCCTGGGGCTCTCCCCCGCGGAACTCGGCCCTGGCCTCCGCTCCAACCGCGCTAGTGGGAGGAGGCCGAGCCTTCCCCTTGGAAATTGCTAAGTCCCGGCCGTACAGTGTAGCCAAGACGTCCGAAAACCGCGTGCGAGCTTGGCAGTCGCAAAGCATTGATAACGGTTATATTTTCTCCTGTAAAATGGGAGGGGGTAGACCCCAGCAGATCATTATAAAAGATTCCTACAAAGAAGAATCTTCCTGGCAGTCAAGTAAAAATGTGTGAAGGTGTTTTTTTTTTTTAACATGAAATATCCAGAATAGACAAATCTATAGAAGGACTGGGGAAAAGGGAAGTGAATGCTAGTGAACATGGAGTTTCTTTTTGGAGGGATGAAAATGTGCTAGTATTGATTGTGGCCATGCTAACACAAAAATCAGCTTAATTGGCTGGACGCTGTGGCCCAGGGAAAAGGACTAGGGGGAATGGGGAGTGAATGCTAATTAATATGCAGTTTCTTTTTGCGGTCATGAAAGTGCACTAAAATTTTGATGCACAAAAATTGAATTGTAAACTCTGTACACTTCAAACAGGTGTATTTGTGATATGTGCATTCTAGCTCCATGAAACTTACAAAATGTCTGAAAGTTGTTTGCAACTTTTCTAAAAATTGGGGGAACTCTATGTTTACAAAACTATCCCCATCCAGGCCGGGCATGGTGGCTCACATCTGTAATCCCAGCACTTTTGGAGGCCAAGGAGGGCAGATCACTGAGGTCAGGAGTTCGAGACCAGCCCGACCCAACATGGTGAAACTCTGTCTCTACTAAAAATACAAAAATTAGCCGGGCGTGGTGGCACGCGCCTGTGGTCCCAGCTACTTGGGAGGCTGAAGCGGGAGGCTGAGGCGGAAGAATCACTTGAATCCAGGAGGCAGAGGTTACAGTGAGCCAAGATTGCGCCACTGCAATCCAGCCTGGCGACAAAGCAAGACTCCGTCTCAAAGAAATCAATAAATAAAAAATAAAAAATCAGCCGGGCGTGGTGATATATGCCTGTAATCCCAGTTACTTGGAGACTGAGGCAGGAGACTTGCTTGAACCCGGAAGATGAACATTGCAGTAAGCCGAGATCGTGCCATTGCACTACAGCTTGGACAAGATCGAAACTCCGTCTCAAAAAAAAAAAAAAAAAACTACCCCCATCCAGTCCCTTGAGATGAACAGCATTTTATATTTTATATTTTATTTTATTTATTTATTTTATTTTATTTTATTTATTTATTTATTTTTTTTTTTTGAGACAGAGTCTCACTCTGTCGCCAGGTGCCAGGCTGGAGTTCAGTGGTGCGATCTTGGCTCACTGCAGCCTCCACCTCCCGGGTTCAAGCAATTCTCCTGCCTCAGCCTCCCGAGTAGCTGGGACTACCGGCGTGCACCACCAGGCCCAGCTAATTTTTGTATTTTAGTGGAGACGGGGTTTCACTGTGTTGGCCAGGATGGTCTCGATCTTTTGACCTTGTGATCCATCCGCCTCGGCCTCCCAAAGTGCTGGGATTACAGACGTGAGCCACCGCACCCGGCTATTTTTTATTTTTATTTTTATTTTTTTGAGGTGGAGTCTTTCTCTGTCGCCAGGCTGGAGCGCAGTGGCGCAGTCTCGGCTCACGGCAACTTCCGCATTCTGGGTTCAAGCGATTCTTCCGCCTCAGCCTCCCGAGTAGCTGGGACCACAGGCGCGTGCCAAACACCTGGCTTAGTAGCAGTGGTAGTAGTAGTCATAGTAGAGACGGGGTTTCCGCATGTTGGCCAGGATGGTCTCAATCTCTTGACCTCATGATCCACCCACCTCGGCCTCCCAAAGTGCTGGGATTAGGCGTGAGCCACCGCGCCCGGCCTTATTTTTTTATTTTTGAGACGATTCTCTCTCTTGTCGGCCCGGCTAGAGTGCAATGGCGTGATCTTGGCTCACTGCAACCTCTGCCTCCCGGTTCAAGCGATTTCTCCTGCCTCAGCCTCCCGAGGTAGCTGGGGTTACAGGCACCACTACCATGCTAGGCTAATTTTTGAATTTTTAGTAGACATGGGATGTCACCATGTTGGCCAGGCTCCTCTCAAATTCCTGACCTCGGGTGATCCCTCCACCTCAGCCTCCCAAAATGCTGGGATTACAGGCGTGAGCCACCGCGCCCGGCTTATTTATTTTGAGGAGTGTCTGTTGCCCAGGCTAGAGTGCAGTGGCACGATTTCAGCTTACTGCAGCTTCCACTTCCCAGGGCTCAAGCAATTCTCATGCCTCAGCTTCTTGAGTAGCTGAGATTACAGGCGTTTGCTACCACATCCGGCTAGTTTTTGTATTTTTTGCAGACGGTGTTTTGCCATGTTGGCCAGGCTGGAGGTGGCACAATTGGAGGGCAGAAAGGACAGTAAAAGATGCCCTGGAAGCTCAGAAGGGGAGACCTCAGAAGTCTTGCACATATGGGTGGGGCTGCTGTTCCAGCTGGACCTTCAAGGATGATAGAATCTAAACAAATGCAGTAGTAGTGAAAGATGGGAAACCATAGAAAATATGCAGAGGTAATAATTAGATGCAGGCCCTACGTGGTGATTTATGCCTAAAATCTTAGAAACCATGCCTCACTGTGTTGCCCAGTCTGGTTGCAAACTTGTATCAAGCAATGTTCACACCTCAACCTCCAAAAGTGCTGGGATTACAGGCGGGAGCCACTGCACCTGGCCACCCTTCATTTTAAAAGTATATTTTCGGCCGGGCGCAGTGGCTCACACCTGTAATCTCAGCACTTTGGAAGACTGAGGTGGGTGGATCACCTGAGGTCAGGAGTTCGAGACCAGCCTCACCAACATGGCAAACGCCCGCCTCCTTTTTTTTGAGACAGTATTTTGCTCTTGTTGCCTAGGCTGGAGTGCAATGGCACAATCTCTGCTCACCACAACCTCTGCCTTCCAAGTTCAAGCGATTCTCCTGCCTCAGCCTCCTGAGTAGCTGGGATTACAGGCATGTGCCACCACACCAACTAATTTTTTGTGTTTTTAGTAGAGGCTGGTTCTCCATGTTGGTTGGGCTGATCCGCCTGCCTTGGCCTCCCAAAGTGCTAGGATCACAAGCATGAGCCACTGCACCCAGCTCCCTTCTCTACTAAATACAGAAAATTAGCTGGGCGTGGTGGCAGGTGTCTGTAATCCCAGCTAATTGGGAGGCTCAGGCAGGAGAACCCGGGAGGAAGAGGTTGCAGTGAGCTGAGATCGCAACATTGCATTCCAGCCTGGGCAACAAGAGCAAAACTCTAAAAATAAAAATTAAAAGTACATTTCCCCAACATTCAGGCCTCCACCCTCTTTGCCTTGGTTTCAATATTCTGTAGGCCAGTGATTCCCAACTGGAGGTGACTGCCCCTAGGGGACATTTGGCAATGTCTGGAGACATTTTTGGTTGTCACAAATGGACAGAAAGAAGGGGACGTAGGTGCTACTGACATCTAGTGAGTAGTGGCTAGGGATGCTGCTATTAACATTACATCCTACTAGGCACAGGACAAATCCTCACAAGAATTATCTGATCCAAAATATTAATTGCTCTGAGGTTTAGTGACCCCCTTCTAGGCCAACACATCTAAAAGGCTGCTAAATATTTTCATGTGGTTGTTTAACAATATTCGTCCCAAACATGGGTGTTATCTGAGTCCTTCCTTTTCTTGGCTTTTCCCCACCAGTCCTGAGTGTCTCTTTTGTACTGATAGATTAGGATAAATCAGTTTTTTTTTTTTTAATGTTCATTCTGAGGCCGGGCTCAGTGGCTCACGCCTATAAGCCCAGCACTTTAGGAGGCTGAGGCAGGCAGATCATCTGAGGTCGGGAGTTCAAGACCAACCTGGCCAACATGGTGAAACCCCCTATCTTTACTAAAAATACAAAAATTAGCTGGGCATGGTGGCGGGTGCCTGTAATCCCAGCTATTGTGGAGGCTGAGGCAGGAGAATCACTTGAACCCAGGAGGTGGAGATTGCAGTGAGCTAAGATGGCACCATTGCATACCAGCTTGGGCAACAAGGGCAAAACTCCAGTCTTAAATTTTTTTTTTTTTTTTAAAGATGGGGTTTCACCAGTGTTGGTCAGGCTGGTCTTGAACTCCCGACCTCAGATGATCCGCCCGCCTTGGCCTCCAAAGTGCTTGGATCACAGGCGTGAGCCACTACGCCCAGCCTAAAATTTTTTTTTTTTTTTTTAATTGTCCTAGTGGCCCAGCGCGGTGGCTCATTCCTGTAATGCCAGCACTTTGGGAGGCCAAGACAGGTGGATCACCTGAGGTCAGGAGTTCCAGACTAGCCTGGCGGACATGGTAAAACGTTCTGTCTCTACTAAAAATGCAAAAATTAACTGGGCATGGTGTCAGGCACCTGTAATCCCAGCTACTTGGGAGGCTGAGGTAGGAGAATTGCTTGAACCCAGGAGATGGAGGTTGCAGTGAGCTGAGATCGCACCACTACACTCCAGCCTGGGCGACAGAGTGAGACTCCATCTCAAAAAAAAAAAAAAAAAGGAAAAAATTGTCCTAGCATGGTAGTGTGTGCCTCTAGTCCCAGTTACTTGGGAGACAAGAGGTGGGATGATCCCTTGAGCCTGGGAAACAGAGATTGCAATGAGGTGAGATTATGCCACTGCACTCCAGCCTGGGCAATAGAGTGACATCCTGTCTCAAAAAAAAAAAAAAAACGAAAAAGCAAAACAAAAACGAAGAAAACAGAGTCAGATGCTCATGCCTGTAATACCAGCACTTAGGGAGGCCGAGGTGGTAAGACTGCTGGGGTCCAGCAGATCAAGTAGCCTGGGCAACAGGACAAGACCATCTCTACAAAAAATTAAAACGTAAAAACTTAGCCGAGTATGGCAGTGCCTGTCTGTAGTCCCAGTAACTCAGGATGCTGAGGTGGGAGGATTACTTGAGCCCAGGAGCTCGAGTCTTCAGTGAGCCATGATTGCACCATTGCACTCCAGCCCGGGCAACAGAGCAAGACCCTGTCTCTCTTTTTTTTTTTTTAATTAAAGCTATCCAAGACCCATCTCTTAAATAAGGATTACAGTGGCTCACACCTGTAATCCTAGCACTTTGGGAGGCTGAGGTGGGTGGATCACCTGAGGAGGCCATCATGGTGAAACCCCATCTTGAAAAAGAAAAAAAAAATTAGGGACCGGGTGCAGTGGCTGATGCCTCTAATCCCAACACTTTGGGAGGCTGAGGCAGGCAGATCACCTGAGGTCAGGAGTTCGAGACCAACCTGGCTAACATGGCAAAACCCCGTCTCCACTAAAAATACAAAAAAATAGCTGGGTGTGGTGGCTCGTGGCTGTAGTCCCAGCTACTCAGGAGGATGAGGCAGGAGAACTGCTTAACCCAGCAGGCAGAGGTTGCGGTGAGCCAAGACCATGTAACTGCACACCAGCCTGGGCGACAGAGCAAGGCTGTGTCTCAAAAAAAAAAAAAAAAAAAATTAAATTTAAAATGTAGCCAGGCACGGTGGCTCACGCCTGTAATTCCAGCACTTTGGGAGGCTGAGGTGGGTGGAACACTATGTCAGGAGTTCAAGACCAGCCTGGCCAAATGATGAAACCCCATCTCTACTAAAAATACAAAAAATTAGCCAGGCGTGGTGGCAAGCGCCTGTAATCCCAGCTACTCGGGAGGCTGAGGCAGAGAACTGCTTGAACCCGGGAGGCAGAGGTTTCAGTGAGCTGAGATTGCGCCACCGAACTGCCTCCTGGGTGACAGAGCAAAACTCCGTCTCAAAAATAAATAAAATAAAATAAAATGTGAATAGTTCCTTATTCTCTGCAGCACCCATTCACTCATTCGCTCGCTTGTTAATGCAACAAATCTTTATGGAGTCAAGCACTGCAAAGCTGGGTAGTCCCCATTTTTCCCCCCTACGTTTTTCTTACAATTAAGCTGAGCTTCCCTGAACCCCAAATAATCCTTTCACCTCCCAGTCCATGCAGATCCCTCCTCAGATGCTGAAACTTGCGCTCTAATTCTGTGGCCTGAACACAGTGGCTCTCCACAGGGACAGTGCCACCCCTTAGGGGTTGTTTTGTGAATTTTTAGGAGGGGGTGTTTTGGTCACAGTGAGTGATGGTGGACCTCTGGCATTAATGGGTTAACCCATGGGGATCAGTTGTGTCCTACACCATGCCAGACAGTCTCACTCAGTGAAAAACTGCTGCTCGTCCACCATCATTTTCAGGATGCCCCATGGCCATCCCTGTATATGAGAACAGGTTAATAATTGAGTAGAGAATCTTAAGTTCGTTTTTTATATAAACACAAACATATAAGCATCATTTTAATCCTGACTTTTCCGGGAAGGCAGACACATGTATAAACCGAGCAAAGATTGTATTTTGTTTTGTCTGGAATATTATCAAGAATTGTCGTTTTGCAAAATCATGACACAGCTGGCCGCATTTGTAGAATTTGAATCACCAGCACCACTCACCTGTGACACTCTGAATCTGTGGCTGTCACGTTCATAGAAATCCTATAAGGCAGTGCAAGCATATGACAAGTTCAATATGACCACTTCACCAAATCTCCTAGTAAAGCCCTACACAAGCATTTACATACTGACATATACATTACTTTAAAAAAAAATTTTTTTTTTTGAGACATAGTCTTGCTCTGCTGCCTGGGCTAGAGTGCAGTGGTGCGATCTCAGCTCACTGCAACCTCTGCCTCCAGGTTCAAGAGATTCTCATGCTTCAGCACCTCTCGAGTAGCTGCGATTACAGGCATGCGCCACCACGCCCAGCTAACTTACTTTTTTAAATCTTATTTATTTTTTGAGATGGAGTTTCTCTCTTGTTGCCCAAGCTGGAGTGTAGTGGCACGATCTCGGCTCACTGCAGCCTCTGCCTCCAGGGTTTGAGCAATTCTCCTGCCTCAGCCTCCCAAGCAGCTTGGATTACAGGCATGTGCCACCAAACCTGGATAATTTTGCATTTTTAGTAGAGACGGGATTTCTCTGTGTTGGTCAGACTGGTCTTGAACTCCTGACCTCAGTCAATCCACCTGCCTCGGCCTCCCAAAGTGCTAGGATTATAGGCATGAGCCACCTGGTCTGGCCAATTTTCATATTTTTAACAGAGATGGTGTTTCACCATATTGGCCCGGTTGGTCTTGAACATCTGACCTCATAATCTGCCTTCCTTGGGCTCCCAAAGTGCTGTAATTACAGGTGTGAACAATGGCACCCGGCCAAAAAATAAAATTTTTTTTGAGACAGGTTCTGGCTGTTTTGCAGGCTGGATTACAGTGGTGCCATCTCAGCTCACTGCAACCTCTGCCTCCTGGGCTTAAGCCATCCTCCCATCTCAGCCTCTGGAGTAGCTGGAACTACAGGCTGACATCACCATGCCCAGCTAATTTTTTTTTACTTTTTTTAGAGACACGGTTATGCCACATTGCCCAGGATGGTCTCAAACTCCTGAACTTAAGTAGTCCGCTTGCCTCAGGCAGAAAGTGTTGGGATTACAGATGTTGGGATTATTGTGCCTGGCTGTATTTAAAATTTTTTATAAAGAATAATGTAATACAGACAAGGCATGGTGGCTCACCCCTGTAATCCCAGCACTTTGGGAGGCTGAGGTGGGCAGATCACCTGAGGTCAGAAGTTTGAGACCAGCCTGGCCAAGATGGTGACACTCAGTCTCTACTGAAAATACAAAAATTAGCCGGTTGAGGTGGCAGACACCTGTCATCCCAGCTACTCGGGGGGAGGCTGAGGCAGGAGAATCGCTTGGATCCGGGAGGTGGAGGTTGTAGTGAGCCCAGATCATGCCACTGCACTCTAGCCTGGGTGACAGAGCAAGACTCCGTCTCAAAAAAAAAAAAAGAATAATGTAATATAGAAAAGTGCACAAATCCTAAGTGAAGGCTCAATGCGTTGTCACAAAGTAAGCACACCCACATAACCAGTACCCAGATCAAGAAACCGAAATATTGGCTGGGCATGGTGGCTCATGACTGTCATCCTAGCACTTTGGGAGCTGAGGCAGGGGAGGATTGGGTGAGGCCAGGAGTTCAAGACCAGCCTGGGCAACATGGTGAGACCATCCTCTCTACCAAAAAAAAAAAAAAAAAAAAAAAAATATATATATATATATGGACACATACGTATACATATATATGTCGCCGGACGTGGGGGTTCACGCCTGTAGTCCCAGCTACTTGGGAGGCTGAGGTGGGTGGATTACTTGAGATCAGGAGTTCATGGCTGCAGTGAACTATGATCACAACACTGCACTCCAGCCTGGCAACCGAGTAAGACCCTGTCTCCATTTTTTTTTTTTTAATCTGCTTCCCTCTCCAGCCAAGACTCCGTCTCTGTAAAATGAAACAAAACATTTGTAGCATCCTAAATGCTCCTCACGTCCCTCCTAGTTACTACCCTACCACGAGGGTAACCACTAGTTAAATTTATTTATTTATTTATTTTTTGTGATGTAGTCTCTGTCTCTCACCAGGCTGAAGTGTAGTGGTGCAATCTGAGCTCACGGCAACCTTGGCCTCCTGGGTTTAAGCAATTCTCTGCCTCAGCTGGGGTTACAGGCGCGTGCCACCACATCCAGCTAATTTTTGTATTTATAGTAGAGATGGGTTTTCACCGTCTTGGCCAGGCTGATCTTGAACTCCTGACCTTGTGATCCACCTGCCTCAGCCTTCCAAAATGCTGGGATTACAGGTGTAAACCACCGCGCCCAGCCTTATTTTTCTTTATTTTCTGGTAGAGATGGGAGTCTTGAATGTCTAGCCTCAAACAATCCTCCCACCTCAGCCTCCCAAGTAGCTGAGATTATGGGTGTGAGCCACCATGCCCACCATGTAGTTGTAATTTTTATTTTCATTTATCTTTTTTTTTTCTTTTTTTTGACACAGAGTCTCTCTCTGTCACCCAGGCTGAAGTGCAGTGGCACAATCTTGGCTCACTGCGACCTCTGCCTCCCCAGTTCAAATGATTCTCATGCCTTAGCTTCCTGAGTAGCTGGGATTACAGGCGCCCACCACCATGCACAGCGAATTTTTTGTATTTTTAGTAGAGATGTCGTTTTGCCATGTTGGCCAGGCAGGTCTCAAACTCCCAACTTCAGGTGATCCGCTTGCCTTGGCTTTTCAAAGTGCTGGGATTACAGGCATAAGCCAATGTGTCCAGCTTATATTGACTTTTTTTTTCTTTTTCAAGATGGAGTCTCACTCCCGTCTTGCAAGCTGTAGTGCAGTGGTGGGATCTCAGCTCACTGCAGCTTCCACCTCCTGGGTTCAAGTGATTCTCCTTCCTCAGCCTCCCAAGTAGCTGGGATCACAGATGCGTGCTACCATGCCTAGCTAATTTTTGTATTTTTAGTAGAGATGGGGTTTCACCATGTTGGCCAGGCTGGTCTTGAACTCCTGACCTCAGGTGATCCACCGCCTTGGCCTCCCAAAGTGCTGGGAGTACAGCTGTGAGCCACCACGCCAGACCTATATTGACTTTTTTTTTTTTTTTTAAGAGATGGGGTTTCAGCGTGTTAGCCAAAATGGTCTCAATCTCTTGACTTTGTGATCCTCTGGCCTCAGCCTCTATATTGACTTTTAAAAGTAGTATTATAGATGTTTTACTTCTCTATTCATTTATTTCATCAGAGTAAAAGGAGTGTTCAAAATATCTTTTTTTTTTTTGAGACGGAGTCTCGCTCTGTCACCCACGCTGCAGTGCAATTGTGTGATCTCGGCTCACTGAAACCTCCACCTCCCAAGTTCAAGAAATTCCCTGTCTCAGCCTCCCAAGTAGCTGGGATTACAGGCGCCCACCACCACACCCAGCTAATTTTTGTATTTTTAGTAGAGACGAGGTTTCACCATTTTGGCCAGGCTGGTCTTGAACTCCTGACCTCATGATCTACCTGCCTCAGCCTCTCAAAGTGCTGGGATTACAGGCATGAGCCACTGTGCCTGGCCCAAAATATATATTTTTTACTGACATATGTATCCAGGCACAGTGGCTCACTCCTTACCTTGGGTGATCCACCCGCCTTGGCCTCCCAAAGTGCTGGGATTACAGGCGTGAGCCACCGCACCTGGTCCCATCGCAACTTTTTTTCCCTAAAGTCACATTGTTTATCACTTTCTCTGGGACGCATTCTCCTGTAGCTCTGCAATGTGCTCTTGGGGGAACCTGTGTATAAGTTGAGTGTAGCATGTTTCTCATTATGTTGGTCTGTTTCATTGTCTCTGAAGACGAGGACTCTCACTTTCTTGTCTACCACAGAGTCTTTGTGTCTGGCTCATGGCTGGAGTTCAACACATGTACCGAACACATAAACGGACACCTCAGCCCATATTTAGAGCCCTCCTGCCCCCGCAAAACCCTCATTGTCCCATGTTTAGGCCTTCCTCTTTCTCTGGAGGAAAGGTGACAGTGGTGTGAATCCGCTTTCTGTCTGTTGGACCTCCTTGCCCCACCATTGCTACCCTAGCCATGAGTACTGATTTCCAGACACCTCCAACTGGAATTTTTTTTTTTTTTTTTTTTTTTTTTAGAGACAAGGTCTTGCCCTGTTGCGCAGGCTGGAGTACACTCGCTCCATCTCAGCTCATTGCAGCTTTGACCTCCTGGGCTCAAGCAATCCTCCCGCCTCAGCCTCCAGAGTAGCTGGGACTCCAGGTGCAGGCCACCATTCCCGGCTGGATTTGCTTTCTGAATGTTGCCTAGATCTGGCCTCCGCCTGAAAGTATAAGATGCCAGGAATTACCTTTAGACAAGCTGGCAGCTGCCCAGCCCAACTTCCTCCATTTGGTCTGAGCCATCTGTCCTCACTGGCACCATCTGTGCTCCTTTTCTATTTTTTTTCAGGTGTGACAGCAGCATTCCAAACAACTTTAAGAATTATGTCTGCAATGCAGACTTTATACCTCTCCTGCAAATGGCCCATCCTCTAAAATATCTGCATGGTAATTGTAAGGTGGGACCTTCAAAATTCAGATATTCCATTTTATTTAATGCTGAAACACTAGTACCTGCATTTGTTGGTGATGACTAAGTCTGGATCAAATCAAGACAGAAAAAACACATGGTGATTTGAACAAGAAAAGTTTAATATTTTTTTAAAATCAGCAATAACAGAGGATTAGAGAAATGAAGGATTTGATTGTGTATTATTTTTCTAAAACCGACGTAACAAATTAGCACAAATTCATTCAAGAGAGCTCAGTCTCCTCCCATCTCCCAGACTGGAATACAGTGGTGTGATCATAGCTCACTGAAGCCTCAAACTCCTGAGCTCGAGTGATTCTCTCACCTCTGCCTCCCGAAGTGCCGGAACTACAGGCATGCACCACTATGCCCAGCTAGTTTATTTTAGTTTAGTTTTGTAGAGATGAGGTCTTGCTCTGTTGCCCAGGCTGGTCTCAAACTCTTCACTTCAAGTGATCCTCCCGTCTCGGCCTCCCACAGTGCTGGGATGACCAGCGTGAGCCACCACGCCTGGCAAGAATCCTTCCTTGCCTCTTCCTAGCTTCTGGTAGCTGCCGGCAATCTTTGGCATTCTTTGGCTTGTAGACGCCACACTCCAGTCCCTGCCTCTGTTGCTAGACGGCATTCTCCATGTGTGTCTGTGCCTATTTTCACATGACATTCTCCTTTCTATGTATCTGTGTCCAAATTTCCCTCTTCTTCTAATATGGGCACCAGTCATTATATTAAGACCCATCCTAATCCAGTATGAGCTTGATTACATCTGCAGAGTCTATTTCCTAATAAAGTCACGGCTGGGTGTAAGAGCTCATGCCTATAATCCCAGCACTTTGGGAGGCAGAGGCAGGAGCGCTGCTTGAGCTCAGGAGTTCAAGACCAGCCTGGGCCACATAGCGAGACCTCGTCTATACTAAAATACAAATAAAAAATTAGCTGGGTGTGGAGTGTGTGCCTGTGGTCCCAGCTACTCCAGAGGCTGAGGCAGGAGAATTGCTTGAACCCAGGGGTTCGAGGCTGCAGTGAGCCAGGATCCAGCCACTGCACTGCAGCCTGGGTTAACAGAGCAAGATCCTATGTCAAACAATAACAGCAACAAAATAAGGTCACATTCAGAGGAAGTGAAAGGTTTAAGATTTGAAAATATCTTTGCTGGGGTGGGGGGAAGTGGAGAGACAAAATTCTACCCACTATAGATAAGTAAACAGTAAACAAAATTATATTAAAAAAAAAAAAAGGCTGGGTGCAGTGGTTCACGCCTATAATCCCAGCACTTTGGGAGGCTGAGGCAGGTGGATCGCCTGAGGTCAGGAGTTCGAGACAAGCCTGATCAATATGGCGAAACCCCGTCTCTACTAAAAATACAAAAATTAGCCGGGTGTAGCGGTGCATGCCTGTAATCCCAGCTACTTGAGAGGCTGAGGCAGGAGAATTGCTTGAACCCAGGAGGTGGAGGTTGCAGTGATCCAAGATCGCACCACTGCACTCCATCCTGGGTGACAGAGTCAGACTCCGTCTAAAAAAGAAACAAGAAGAGCAGATATTACATTGGTGCAAAAGTAATCAACATTTTGCCATTACTTTTAATTACAAAAACTACAATTATTTTTGTGTGAACCTAATACAAGGAACATCCACAACTCCTCTCAGGCTGAGACAGAGCATACAAGAAAAAGCCTTCTTCCAGCCGGGCATGGTGGTTCACACCTGTAATCCCAGCACTTTGGGAGGCCAAGGTGGGTGGATCATTTCAGATCAGGAGTTCAAAATCAGCCTGGCCACGTGGTAAAACCGTCTCTACTAAAAAATAGAAAAATTAGCCAGGAATGGTGGCTGCGTGCCTGTAATCTCAGCTACTCAGGAGGCTGAGGCAGGAGAATCGCTTGAGCCTGGGAGGCGGAGGTTGCGGTGAGCCAAGATCGCACCACTGCACTCCAGCCTGGGTGACAGACTGAGACCCTGTCTCAAAAACAGAAAAGAAAAAGCCTCCTTCCTTCCTGAGATCCAGAAGTTTCTGGAGAAGGCACAGAAGTTGCTGGAGTGCCAGTCTGGTGGAACTTGCTGGAAATTCACCCTCTAGGGTGCCAGGGAAAGCTGTTCATGGGCAGGTGTCTCTGCAGAGGCACTCCACAGCAGAATCGTCCAGAGGGCACCTGGGGGAGCTGCTGACCCTTGGGTGCTGCTGGCCACCCTGCCCTGTAGAAGCTAGGAGCTGGGAACCCACTTGTGGTGCAGGAGCCTCCCAGGAGGGTTTGCTGAACCTGGAAGCAAAACCCTTTCTTCCTGCAATGTCTCCCCAGCCATCTATTGACAAAACTTAGCATGATGCTGGCTGGCAACAACAACAAAATTTGGGCTGTGCATAATGATGGTGGCTCATGCCTATAATCCCAGCACTTTGGGAGGCTGTGGCGGGCGGATCATGAGGTCAGGAGTTTGAGACCAGCCTGACCAACCTGTTGAAACCCTATCTCTACTACGAATACAAAAATTAGCTGGGCATGGTGGCGCATGCCTGTAATCCCAGCTACTCAGGAGGCTGAGACAGGAGAATCACTTGAACCCGGGAGGCGGAGGTTGCAGTGAGCCAAGATCATGTCATTGCACTCCAGCCTGGGTAACAGAGTAAGACTGTCTCAAAATATATGTGTGTGTGTGTGTGTGTGTGTGTGTGTGTGTATGTGTGTGTATTTATTTATATTTAAAGAGTCCAGACCCATTTTCACAGAGCAGAAAAAAATGAATTTGAAGCTGAAGATAATAAATTGATAAGTGGCACAGTGACATACTCTTTCAGTTTTTAATAGGCTGCTCTCCTCATCTTTGCCCTCTCTCCAATCCTCCCTTCTCCCCTCCCGACATCCTCACCTCAGCCCTATCATTTTACCACTCAGGTCCTCCAAACCTGACCCCTGCCAATCATTGCTCCACCAAATAAAGGGGGCAATGACAGAACTGGTCGCAGGTGGCTCTAACACTGGGAAAGAGGAAGTAGACCATGGACAGGATCAGTTTTCTCAAATCAAAAAAACCAAAACAAAATAAAATTTAAAAAACTGGCCGGGTAGTGGTTCATGCCTGTAATTCTAGCACTTTGGGAGGCTGAGGTGGAAGGATAGCTTGAGGCCAGGAGTTTGAGGCTGCAGTGAGCTATGATCACACCACTGTACTCCAGCCAACGTCTTTATTTTTAGAGACAGAGACAAAGCAAGACTCTGTCTCTAAAAATAAAAATTAGAAAAAAAAAAATTAGGTCAGGAGCAGTGGCTCTCATGTGTAATCCTAGCTTGGGAGGCCGAGGTGGGCAGATCAGTTGAAGCCAGGAGTTCCAGACCAGCCTAGCCAACATGGTAAAACACAGTCTCTACTAAAAATACAAAAACTTGGGCCGGACACAGTGGCTCACGCCATAATCCCAGCACTTTGGGAGACCGAGGCTGGTGGATGACAAGATCAGGAGTTCAAAACCAGCCTGGCCAAGATGGTGAAACCCTGTCTCTATTAAAAATACAAAAATTAGCTGGGCATGGTGGTGAGCTCCTGTAATCCCAGCTACTCGGGAGGCTGAGGCAGAGAATTGCTTAGGAGGTAGAGGTTGCAGTGAGCTGAGATCATGCCACTGCACTCCATCCTGGGCAACAGAGTGACACATCATCTCAAAAAAAAAAAAAATTGGCCAGGTGCAGTGGCTCATGCCTGTAATCCTAGCACTTTGGGAGGCTGAGGTGGGTGGATCATTTGAGGTCAGGAGTTCGAGACCATCCTGGCCAACATGGTGAAACCACACCTCTACTAAAAATACAAAAATTAGCTGGGCATGGTGACACATGCCTGTAGTTCCAACTCCTCAGGAGGTTGAGGCAGGAGAATCGCTTGAACCCGGGAGGCAGAGGTTTCAGTGAGCAGAGATCATGCCATTGCACTCCAGTCTGGCGCCAGAGCGAGACTCCATCTCAAATAATAATAATAATAATAATTGGCTGGGCGCAGTGGCTCACACCTGCAATCCCAACACTTTGGAAGGCTGAGGCAAGTGGATCACCTGAGGTCAGGAGTTTGAGATCAGCCTGGACAACATGGTGAAAACCTCTCTCTACCATAAATACAAAAATTAGCTGGGTATAGTGGTGCGCACCTGTAATCCCAGCTACTTGGGAGGCTGAGGCAGGAGAATCACTTAAACCTGGGAGATGGAAGTTGCGGTGAGCTGAGATTGCACCACTGCACTCCATCCTGGGTGACAGAGCAAGAATCCGTCAAAAAAAAAAAAAATACAAAAAAATTAGCTGGATGTGGAAGTGTGTGCCTGTAGTCTCAGCTACTTGGGAGGCTGAGGCACGAGAATCGCTTGAACTTGAGAGGCAGAGGTTGCAGTGAGCCAAGATTGTGCCACTGCACTCCAGCCTGGGTGACAGAACGACTCTGTCTCCAAAAAAAAAAAAAAAAAAAAAAAAATTTAGCAACCTGAAGTAGCTGGCCAGAGTAGAAGAGCCCCTGGGGAAGTCTTGGAAGCTCCTTAACAGGAGAGTTAAACTGGGCAGGAATGTGCTGAAATGGCTGAACCAAGTACTTCAGGGTGCAGAGGGACTGAAGCTGAGAAAAGCAGCAGACCCAGTGATAATCTTGCACACAGGAATATAAATGCAGTGATATAAACTTTAAACTCTCAGGGAGGCAGACATGGGGGCACACACCTGCGATCCCAGCACTTTGGGATGCTGAGCCAGGATTTCTTGAGCCCAGGAGTTTGAGACCAGCCTGGGCAACATAACAAGACCTTGTCTATACTAAAATTTTTTTTAAATTATAACATTGGCCGGGCATGGTGGCTCACGCCTATAATTCCGGCACGTTGGGAGGCCAAGGCAGGCAGGTCACCTGACGTCAGGAATTTGAGACCAGGCTGGCCAACACAGCGAAACCCTGTTTCTACTAAAAATACAAAAATTAGCTGGGCGTGGTAGCCCACGCCTATAGTCCCAGCTAGTCGGGAGGCTGAGGTAGGAGAATGGCTTGAACCTGAGAGGTGGAGGTTGCAGTGAGCCAAGATCATGCCACTGCACTCCAGCCTGGGTAACAGAGCGAGACTCCATCTCAAAACAATAAAAATACTCCAGGCGCAGTGGCTCATGCCTGTAATCTCAGCACGTTGGGAGGCCAAGGTGGGTGGATCACGAGGTCACGAGATCGAGACCATCCTGGCAAACATGGTAAAACCTCATCTCTACTAAGAATACAAAAATTAGCTGGGCATGGTGGTGCATGCCTGTAGTCCCAGCTACTCAGGAGGCTGAGGCAGGAGAATCACTTGAACCCGGGAGGTGGAGGTTGCAGTGAGCCGAGATTGCGCCACTGCACTCCAGCCTGGTGACAGAGTGAGACTCTGTCTCAAAAAAAAAAAAAAATTAATTTTAAATTTAAAAATTAGCCGAGTGTGGCAGTGCACACCTGTGATCCCAGCTACTCAGGAGGCTGAGGTGGGAGGATCACTTGAGCCTAGGAGGTCAAGACTGCAGTGAGCCATGACCGCACCACTGCACTCCAGCCTGGGCAACAGAGCAAGACCCTGCTTAAGAAAAAAGAAATATGGGCCACCCCTCGTCTAAACGGACCCTGAGTTTCTGAATAAGGACACAGTGAAGTGCACCACCAGCCACACCACCAGCCCCACTGGAGGCTGTGTGGGACCTCTTGCTACTATCAGCACACATGGGGGCATGCCCTGCGGTGTGTCCACCACCTTCGTAGGCAGTGGGCAAAGTTGAAGTTGTTGAAATGGGAAGTCACAAAAAAAGCAGAGCTGAGACTGAGACCACAAGCGCTCATGTTTGCTGACCTGGGCTAAGGGCCAAGACTGCCACAGTCTACCTTAGACTTCCAATTGATGAACTCTAGCACCTCAAGTTAGGGTCACACGGGTGGGCCCTTCCTGCCAAATACTCAGGTCCAGGACTTTTCCTTGGACTACATCTTTTTTGCCCTTGGTGTCATTGACTTCACGAGACCTAGAGAATTAAAACTCAGATTAGGGCCAGGTGTGGTGGCTCATGCCTGTAATCCCAGCACTTTGGGAGGCCAAGGCGGGCAGATCACTTGAGGCCAGGAGTTCAAGATCAGCCTAAGCAACACGGTGAAATCCCGTTTCTACTAAAAATACAAAAAATTAGCCGGTCGTGGTGATGAGCACCTCTAGTCCCAGATACTTGGGAGGCTGAGACATGAGAATCGCTTGAACCCAGGAGGTGGAGGTTGCAGTGAGCTGAGATTGTGCCACTGCAATTCAGCCTGGGTGATAGAGTGTCTCAAAAACAAAAAATAAAACAAACAAACAAAAAACCCAAAAACTCAGGTTAGGCTTGCTCTGATTTTGAAGGTTTTTCCTGCGCTGGAGCCTGAAAAGTACCTGTGGGGTTTCACTTTTTTTTTTTTTTTTTGAGACGGAGTTTCGCTCTTGTTACCCAGGTTGGAGTGCAATGGCGCGATCTCGGCTCACCGCAACATCTGCCTCCTGGGTTCAAGCAATTCTCCTGCCTCAGCCTCCCGAATAGCTGGGACTACAGGCGTGCGCCACCATGCCCAGCTAATTTTTGTATTTTTAGTAGAGACGGGGTTTCACCATGTTGACCAGGATGGTCTCGATCTCTTGACCTCGTGATCCACCTGCCTCGGCCTCCCAAAGTGCTGGAATTATAGGTGTGCGCCGGTTTCACTCTTAATTCGGCAAGGTTGGAAGACTCTCCAAGCACTCACAGCTGGGTGAAACATCGCTGTACCTCCTCAGGCACCATTACAGCCAGCCCTGGACCAGAGAGAGAGAGAACACCACTAGGTGGAAGAACCACTGCCTGCTCCCACCAGAGTCTGAATGGATTTCCAGAGGACCCAGCAGACCTCCTGTTACAGAGATACTGTAGTCCTAGAAGAGCATCTCTCTGGATGAGTCCTTAGGGACGGACCTGGGGAGCCTCCATTTCCCACAGAAGCTCTTCCCAATTATGCTCTTTCCACATCATCCCTTGTTTGTTTGAGACAGGGTCTCTGTTGCCCAGGCTAGAGTGCAGTGGAGAGA
This sequence comes from Alouatta palliata, assembly GCA_004027835.1. Taxonomy (NCBI): domain Eukaryota; kingdom Metazoa; phylum Chordata; class Mammalia; order Primates; family Atelidae; genus Alouatta; species Alouatta palliata. The sequence goes on from PVKV010016244.1 coordinate 18,600, forward strand.
TCACAGCTCAGTGCAGCCGTGACCTCCCAGGCTCAAGAGAGCCTCCCACCTCAGCCTCCTGAGTAGCCTGGACTACAGGCATGCGCCACCATGCTCGGCAAATTTTTTGTAGCGATGGGGTCTTGCCATATTGGCCTGGCTGCTCTTGAACTCCTGGCCTCAAGTGATCCGCTTTCTTCTGCCTCCCAAAATGCTGGGATAACAGGTGTGAGCCACCCCACTGGGCCGTTTTATTACTTTCATCACTCAATCCCCTGAGAAAGAATTGTGACACCTGGACCAGGAGGCGCCTCTGCACCTTACCTCGGACCCAGGATTCTAGGCTTCAGGATCTCTTGTTCTGTTAAGAAAAGAAAATGAGGACTGGGGCTGGGTGCTCACGCCTGTAATCCCAGCACTTTGGGACGCCAAGGCAGGAGGACCGCTTGAGCCCAGGTGTTCAAGATCAGCCTGGGCAACATAGCGAAACCCGGCCTCAGGTTAAAAAAAAAAAAAAATTAAAAGAGAAAGGACTGGTTTGGACCAGGGAATCTGGGGAAGGAGAACTAGTGCAGCCACGGGCTTTGGTTAGGCGGTCTGGGCACCTTCATAACGCTGCAAGAAGCCACTACATGCACACTTCCTCCACACCAATAGCCCAGCTCCGGGCAAAGGTCCACGACGCAGCCCCTCCAGGCAGCAGCGTCCCACCCTGATCCCTCACTCCTCAGGACTATTTACACCTCCCCCATTAGGCAGGCCCCTCTTAAGAGAGTGGTTCCTGAGAGCTGGGCCCCACGAGCAAGCCAAGGTGTATGCTTGTTCTCCTGCAAGGACGCCCCTGTCCTGAGCCCTGTGCGCGGCCCGCAGGCATCCCCACTCCTCTGAGAAGTACGGTAGACAACACTCAGGTATAGTCAAACTCAGCGCCCCCAGCCTCCTCCCCACTTCGGCTCGGCCTCATCTCTCCAAGACAAGGCGCCAGCAAGGGAGCCACAGGCCGCACCAGCCCGAGCCTTTGATCCTGGGTGTTGGGACTCAGAGCTTCCACCACCCCCTCCTAAACTCGGACGCTGGGCCATGGGAACCCCATTGAGGAACCCAGGAAGGAGTGCCGGAACCTTCCCCAAACGAGGCCACTCTAGGAAATTGGGAATTTCACATATCGTTAGCACTCAGTTAACGTTTATTGGCTTAAGAACGAAACAACCGGAAGATGCCCTTAAAGAACGTGGCGGCACTCTAGCTTCAATCGGTTGCTCAACATTTCAAGAAACCTGGCATTGTATGTGGCCCTCAAAAGATGACGCCACCCGGTCCACCACGGTTCAACGAGGACTAAGACGTCTGCCCTCAACCATCATGGCGGCGCCACCCAATTTGGCTTCCTGCCCCTAGGGATAATGGCCGCCAGTGGCTTCACTTAGTTTCTCACCACCCCGGAAGACGGGGACCCGCGATTGGGCGGTGCCCGGAGGCTCCAAGAAGAAGGCCCTCGGCGGTTGGGCAGCCTTGGGTAAGCCTGGTTTTAAAGGAGCCGGAGGTGGGAGCTGCGGAAGACCCGGGATCCACGGGAGGCGGCGGTGAGCGGCACTTGCGGGAGGGCAAGAAGTGGCTGCAGAGGGCGGGAGGGGGGGTGCGGGGAAGGAAACATCTGAACCTTCTGGTCCCGGGCCGGGGGAGACCGCTGGGCGGGGACGCGAGGAGGGAGGGGGCGTCTGTGGGCGGGACATCCTGGGATTGGAGTGAAGGGGGGGTATCTGCTTGACAGTGGATCCCTGGGGATCTAGGCTGAGTTCGGAGATGCTTCATCTCGGGCCGCCCCTGTCTGAGCGGAGCTTTGCGGCGCCGAAGCTCACAGGGGAAGCAGAAGCCTCGCCCGGCGTCTGATTGGCGGAACCGCGCTGTAGGATTCTTTCCGCAGGGATCCAGTCTAGGGAATTTGGTGGGAGGGAGGGTCGTCGATGTGTGGAGTATTGCTTTGGAGTCCTCGGCCACTCGTTGGGAGTGGAGGAGGATCGCAGAGGGATCCAGCGGAAATAGCCTCCCAGGACCGGGATCCCCGTGGATCCCGGGTGATTTCGGGGCATAATTTGCAGGGACAAAGGCCTCGAAAGCCTGGGGCCGTAGGAGAGCTGGGGCCGCTGCAGTCCGGGTTCTGGCGGCAGGTGCCGGACAGGGCGCGAGTGATCCGCTGATCGAGGCGGTGGCAGCGGGAGGACACCCGCTCCTGGCCGCCGGCCGGGGGCGCCCTTTCGCGCCCCAGGGCTACAGTCGCTGGACTACGGGGAGCTGCGGGCGGACCATGAAGGGCGGAGCCCCGGGGAAGGGGCTAACCCTCACCCCCCCGCTCCCCCGCTCCCCCCTTGCCCCAGGCCTCAGCCTGGGATTCCCCAGGGAACCCCCGGAGCCGCCGCTTCTCCCATGGACTTGCCCGGGGACTCCAGGTGAGAGCGCACCCCGCCCGCCTGTTTTGAGCCTGGGAGATGGGGATCCTGGCGGCCGTGCCGGGAAACTACAGAGCCAGCGACAGATTCGGGCGACCGTCCTCTGCTTCTTTCACCCTCTAGCCCGCCTGGCCAGCCGCGTCTGTGCCGCCAGCCTCTGACTCGAGCATTATGGGGAGCCACAAGCCCGAAACGGCAGAGGCTGCAGCCCCGGGCGGCCCCTTCTCCCCTGGAAAAGGCCTCTCGGCGGGTCCTGGCCGTGGTGCTGGAAGATGTCATGGCTGTTCGAATGGTGAGCCCCCTGAACCAAGAGACCCTCTATTCCCCCATGCCTTTCCTTACTACCAAACTCGGGCCAGATCCCTACTGAGGATAACTTAAGTCCAAATCCATCATTCTTGTACCCATCCCTCAGGCAACTTCCCTCATGCTAGAGTCCTGCTTGGCTCCCACTTACTCCAACCTAGAATTGGGCAGTGCCTGTTCACCCGACCAACCTTTCTGGGCTCGAACTACATCCCTGCAACTCTGAGAAATTATTCTGCTTTTTTTTTTTTTTCTATTTCTTTTTTTTTTTTTTTTTTGTAGAGACAGGGTCTTGCTATGTTGCACAAGCTGGTCTCAAACTAGCACCAAGCGATCTTCCATCTCTGCCTCCCAAAGTACTGGGATTACAGGCGTGAGCCATGGCACCGGGCCGAAACTCTTCTGCTTTGTTCCCAGCTCAGCCTCCTTAGGAAGCAGGCTGAGGCCTTTGACTCCACTGCACAGATAAGAAAAACCGAGGTCCAAAAAAGGCAGTGACCACTCTAGCTCACCCTGTCTTTTTCATTTCTCTAAACAGCGTGGGTCAGATTACCCAGGACCCACACCTGCAGCTTAGGACTCTTAATATCTGGCCCCTAATTCAGTCCAATTCATCTCTTCTCTGGGGATCTGAGTGAATTCTAGCCCTAATCTCTGCCATGTTTGTGGCTCAGGGCACTGTTAGGCACAGGGAGACCCTACCCAGTCCAACCTCATTCCATCACCTTGCTCTTGACACCTCTCTCTCTCCCAGGTCCCTGTGGTGCCCCCAAAGGAGACCTCCATCCCACGGCACCAGAGCTACCATCAGGATCCTGTCCACAGGCAGCCGCCTGCCTTGCCATGCCGGCCGGCCATGTGGTCCTCACAGGCCAGGTGAGCATGGCAGGATGGGAGTAAACCAGGGACCCAGCTGAGCCCTTCTAATCTTCCTGTTCCCTCACTAGGCCTCCCGACCCTCTGCATTTGTGCCGCGAGCCCTTAAGCCGAGTCCACCGGACTTCTTCCACCCTGAGGCGGCAATCAAGGACAACCCCTGGCCCAGAGGAGGGCCCTTCACAAAAGGTGGACCGGGCCCCCCAGCCCACCCTGGTGGTGATGCTGGAAGACATCGCCAGTCCTAGACCCCTAGCTGAGGTATGGGAACTGAGGGTACGAATGTCAGGGGTTCTGCTGGGTTCCAGCAGGGATAGAATAAGGGTGGGAGGCCTGAGTCTCAGTTGGATTTTTCTCGGACTGAGGAGGATGGCATTTTAGGTTGCAGACACTGCCTGAGCAAAGACATCTTTGGCCTGAACCCAAGCAGGTATCTGGGGACTGACAGTCAGGATGTGGGGCACTAAAGAGGCTTCCCTGCCTCCCCAGAAACATTCCCTATTTTTATCCAGGGCTTCATTGATGAGACCCCCAACTTCATCATCCCAGCACAAAGGTGAGAGGGCTGGAGAAGGGATTATCAAAGGATCCAGGCAACAGCCATCATCCAGGTAGCCAGAGCTAGGGGCATCAGGACTGACTGATCCAGTCCTTCTTTGTGGCATTTTAAAAGCCTTAAGGGGCAGGGCACGCTCACGCCTGTAATGCCAGCACTTTAGGAGGCCGAATTATTTGAGCCCAGGAGGTCAAAGCCAGCCTGGACAACATAGTGAGACCCTGTCTCTACAAAAACATTGTTTTATTATTTATTTATTTAATTGTTTATGAGACGGAGTTTTTGCTCTCTTGCCCAGGCTGGAGTGCAGTGGTGCTATCTGTCACTGGAACCTCCGCCTCCTGGGTTCAAGTGATTCTCCTGCTTCAGCCTCCTGAGTAGCTGGGATTACAGGTGTCTGCCACCACGCCTGGCTAATTTTTGTATTTTTAGTAGAGTTGAGGTTTCACCATGTTGGTCAGACTGGTCTCGAACTCCTGACATTAGGTGATCCACCCACCTCGGGCTCCCAAAGTGCTTGGATTACAGGCATGAGTCACCACGCCCAGCCAAAATATTGTTTTAAATTAGTTGGATATGGTGGCCCATGCCTTTGGTTCTAGCCACTTGCAAGGCTTGAGGTGGGAGGATTGCCTGAGCCCAGGAGTTCGAGGCTGCAGTGAGTCAAGATGGTGCCACTGCCCTCCAGCCTGGGCCACAGAGCAAGACTCTGTTTCAAAAAAAAAAAAAGAAGAAGCCTTAAGGGGCAGAGGAGTTGCTGGCTCAGGTAGAATCCCTGGAAGTTCCCCCAGCCTTTACCTTGCCCTTCACCCCAGAGCTGAGCCCATGAGGATAGTTCACCAGCCAACGCCTTCATCCGGGGACCTAGAACCCCCATTCCAGCCATCTACTCTGCCTGCAGACTCTCCGGAGAGCCCACCATCGGGTAAGGAACTCGGGTAGAGATGGGATGAGACTTGGGCGTCTGGAACATCCTAGTTGAGCTTGTGTCAGGTACAGAGGTGGGGGTGGGGCTTAACCCCTCCCAGAGCAGGGCTTGGTATATGAAGGTGGGGTGTCAATGTCAGAGGCTTGAAGTTCAATTCCTAAATGCAGAATTTAGCGTTTTAGGGGTGGGCTCATTCCTCTGTGCACAAAGTTGAGCATGGGGGGAGGGGCTGAGGCTACTGAGGAGGGGCTGAGACACTGCAGCCAAGGAATGCCCACCTGTGACCCTCTCCTTTCCTCAGCCCCAGATCCTGCTCTGGAGCTCCCATCCACCCCACCACCGTCCAGCCTTTTACGCCCCCGCCTCAGTCCCTGGGGCTTGGCCCCGCTCTTCCGTTCTGTCCGCTCCAAGCTCGAGAGCTTTGCTGACATCTTCTTCACACCCAACAAAACCCCACAGCCCCCGCCCCCATCCCCTCCCATGAAGCTGGAGTTGAAGATCGCCATCTCAGAGGCTGAGCAGTCTGGGGCTGCTGAGGGCACTGCGTCTGTCAGCCCCCGGCCCCCCATCCGCCAGTGGCGGGCTCAGGACCACAATACCCCAGCACCTCTCCCTAAGCCCTCTCTGGGCCGAAGCTACTCCTGCCCTGATCTGGGGCCCCCTGGCTCTGGTACCTGCACCTGGCCACCTGCTCCACCCCAACCAAGCCGGCCACGGCCACGGCGGCACACTGTGGGTGGTGGGGAAATGGCCCGAACCCCGCCACACCCTCGGCCCTGTCTCCGGAAAGAGGTCTTCCCTCTCGGAGGAGTGGGAGCCTCCCCTTCTCTCGCCACATCTTGCTCGTCCACGGCATCCACTTCCTCCTTCTCCGAACCAGCAGAACCCAGGTAGTGCTCTCAAAAAACCCCCCTCGAAGCCCGGCCGCAGCCTGGGCCCAGCCTCCTTCCCTGAGTATCCAGCGGGCAGGAGACCGGGATAATGCAGTGAATCTTGTTTGTCCCTGAGCCTTGACCTTCTTGGCAGGTTGGGTTCAACCAAAGGGAAGGAGCCAAGAGCCTCAAAGGACCAGGTGCTTTCAGACCCTGAGACCAAGGTAGGCATGAAGATCGCGGGGAAGAGACCACTGGGGGCCTGAGCCCATTTCACTCGTTCACCTTCTGCCCATTTTTGCAGACCATGGGAAAGGTTTCTCGATTCCGAATACGCAGAACACCAGCCCGTCCTCAGCTAAACCTTACACCAATGGGACTGCCTCGACCAATCAGGTGAGGGGCTCACTGGGCATTGAGCCATCTTGGCCAAACAGATGTAGGCTCATGTCCCCTAAAGTATGACTTCATCTCCTCTCAGGGAGCACAGTCCAGCCTCGAGAATTCAATTTAGTTTGGGCATGGTTTGCGCTCAGAATCGCCTGTCTTATGTAGCACTCCTGGCCCTGACACGTCCCAGAAACTGAAATACAGATCAGGACTTACCTGTCCCTTCAGGCCCCACTGGCTTAAGGCTTCTCAGTGGCCTCTTCTCTTTGCTCACAGGTTGAACAAGAAAGAGTTCAGCTTGGAAGAAATTTATACCAACAAGAATTACCAGTCACCCACAACCAAGAGGTGAGACACTTGAAAGGCTTGAGGGTGGCAGAGGGAAGCTGGAGCTGTGGGGCACGCTGATAACCAGCTCCTCTCCCTGCCTCGTCCAGGACCTTTGAGACCATCTTCGAGGAACCCCGGGAGCGCAATGGGACTCTGATTTTCACCAGCTCGAGGAAGCTCCGTCGGGCTGTGGAATTTCGAGACAGCAGCCTTCCTCGATCGCGACGGCTGTCCCGTGGGGTCCGGGCTGCAGGGGGCAGGACTGTTCCCCCCAATGTGGCCCCCAGCCCTGATGTGGGCCCCCTGCTGCAGCAGCGGCTGGAGGAGCTAGACGCCTTGCTTCTGGAGGAAGAAACTGTAGATCGGGAGTAGCCCCATTGGACCTAGGTGCTCCATCTGTTTGTCATCCATCCTGAAGGGACGGGAAACCTCCCAGGCCGTTACATTTTTTTCTCTATATTTCTAGTAAAGGTTTCGATATGTTTCTGATCCTTTTGTATCTCTAGCTGAGTTCAAGATTGATTTGCAGTACTACCTGATGTTTCTACGTTGGCCCCCAAGGTCTGGGAACTGGGGCTGGTGCCAGGGATGGTAACAGGGGTTGGGGACAGGGTACAGGGAAGGGTGGAGTGGTCGCTGGCTAATTTTTTTGTTTGTTTGTTTTTGAGACAGAGTCTCATTCTGTCACCAGGCGCCAGGCTGGAGTGCAGTGGCACGATCTTGGCTCACTGCAACCTCTGCCTACTGGGTTCAAGCAATTCTGCCTCAGCCTCCCGAGTAGCTGGGACTACAGGCGTGCGCCACCATGCCCAGCTAATTTTGTATTTTAGTAGAGACAGGGTTTCACCATGTTGGTCAGGATGGTCTTTATCTCTTGACCTCGTGATATGCCCACCTCAGCGTCTCAAAGTGCTGGGATTACAGGCGTGATCCACAGCCCCCGGCCCCATTGGCTAATTTTTTGGTATTTTTAGTAGAGAGAGGGTCTTACCGTGTTAGCCAGGATGGTCTCGATCTCCTAACCTCGTGATCCATCCACCTCGGCCTCCCAAAGTGCTGGGATTATAGGTGTGAGCTACCATGCCCAGCCCCATTTATTTTTATTTTTTTGACAGAGTTTCACTCATCACCCAGGCTGGAGTGCAATGGCACGATCTTGGCTCACTGCAACCTCCGCCTCCCAGGTTCAAGCAATTGTCCTGCCTCAGACTCCTGAATAGCTGAGATTACAGGTGCCTGCTACCACAGTGCACCGCTAATTTTTGTATTTTTAGTAAAGATGGGGTTTCACCATGTTGGCCAGGCTGGTCTCCAACTCCTGACCTCAGGTGATCTGCCCACTTCAGTCTCTGTAAATGCTGGGATTATAGGCATGACCCACCATGCCCAGTCTACAGATACTCTTTTGATTAGAGAATTCTCCTCTGTGGAGGGACACTTCTGAATCAGTGCCAGATGATACTGTGACCCCAGACCCTGGTCTGGGTTCTCCCAATTCATTTATATCAAGGAGACAAAGGCCTATAGTGGGCCAAGCCCTTGAAGATCAAGATAGCCCTGAATTCCTGCTAACATGCAGGCCAGGACCTGCTGCCGGATTTAAGAGCTTCAGAGGTAGACCAGGTGTGCTGACTCATGCCTATAATCCCAGCACTTTGGGAGGCCGAGGCCCGTGAATCATAGGAGGCTACGAGTTCGAGACCAGCCTGGCCAACATAGTGAAACCCCATCTCCACTAAAAATACAAAAATTAGCCAGGCGTGGTGATGCACACTTGTAATCCTGGCTCCTGGGGAGGCTGAGGCAGGAAAATCACTTGAACCAGAGAGGCAGAGGTTGCAGTGAGCTGAGATCGCAGCACTGCACTCCAGCCTGGGGAACAGAGCCAGATACTGTCTCAAAAAAAAAAAAAAAGTAAAAAAAAAGAGCTAAGGGTAATGGGCTATAATGTAGCACCCAGGATGACTGTCACAGGTGCTTGAACTGCACATGTCCCTGCAACAGGGAATTAGTCATTTTATGGATGAGAAAGCAAAGCAAGCATGTCATCGCGCTGTCCACTTTTAAAACGGTAACCCGGGCAACCGGAGGCCAGAAATTGCTTGCTTTCTTTTTTTTGAGACGGAGTCTCACTCTGTCACCCACGCTGGAAGTGCAATGGCACGATCTCGGCTCACTGCAACCTCCACCTCCCGGGTTCAAGCAATTCTCCTGCCTCAGCTTCCTGAGTAGCTGGGATTACAGGTACCTGCCACCACGCCCGGCTAATTTTTGTACTTTTAGTAAAGACAGGGCTTCACCATCTTGGCCAGGCTGGTCTTGAACTCCTGACCTCATGATCCATCTGCCTCGGCCTCCCAAAGTGCTGGGATTACAGACGTGAGCCAAGACACCTGGCCTCTTTTTTTTTTTTTTTTTTTTTTTAAGTCAGTCACACTGAGCACTGGGGTGCATCTTCCATAACTCAGAGGCATCACAGGGCAGTGGCTGAAAACACAGACGTGGCTAGGAGACCACCAGCCTGTCTGTGCGCTAATTCCCCTCCATCCCCGTAAAACGGGGCCGGCAGCATCACCTTCGTAACATTATTACCAAACGAAGTCACTAACGCGGAGAAGCGCTCAGTTCACAAGCGCAAGGCGTTTTCGAGTTGCTAGCGCTCGGGGACCGCTGCCAGCATCCGCACCTGGAAGGGTAGCGAGACGCGGCTGCCAGTCCGTGCGACTGGCGCTGGAACAGCACGCGGCTGCTACGGCCACCCCACGCCGCGGAGCGACCCGGGAGCTGCCAAACGGACTCTGGCCGCGCCACGCGCGTGCGCGAGACGCCAGGCGGTCTGTGGGCCGCGCCGACCGGCGGAAAGGCGGCGACTCAACTGGCTCTGAAACTACATCTCGCGCATCTGCGCGCCTCCCGGTGGCCAACTGCCTCCAACGCCTCGACTCCGCCCCTCCCTTTGACGCCATCAGTAGTCGGACCAATAAGCGAACAGCAGGAAGAGGCGGGGCCCCGCGGGGACCGCCCCAAACACCTACTTCTAACCAGTCGAGTCACAAGACGGGGGAAGGGCGGAGCCAATCTGACGTTACCCAATCCAAGATTTGAGGGCGGTTACATACACCCACTCCCTCGGGTTTGGCTCCACCCCTCACCTTGGCGTAGCCCTCTGAGCCTATCAGCGACTGCGCCCGTGGAGGGTGAGGGGAAGGGGGCGGAGGGTGGGAGGAGGCCGAGAGAGGAAGGAGGCGTAGGCTGAGGAGGAAGAGGGAGGAGGGGCAGGGAAGTCCTGGCGGAGAAGCGCCCCCAAGACTCCAACGGAGACAACAGGAGTTTGCGCTGGAGCTCCCCCGCTGCCCATCGGCCGTTCCGGACCCCCTAAAGCCCAAGTCGGACAGAGACGGAGGAAAGGAGGAAGAGACTTTTATGTCGGCGGACAGAGAAGCTGTACCCGTCACCGTTGCCTCACATCCGGGGCCTTGGAGGGTTGGCCCCGCGGCCCCGCCCCTCCCCGCGCCTTTCATGGCGACCGGAGGCGGAGGCTGGAGAAGCTGGGCCCGGAGGAGGTCCCTTTAAATCTCCTTAAAGGGGTGGCCACTGAACTCGGCGGACTCGCACGCCAGCCTTAAAGGGGAAGCCGCCGAACAGACGCTGACAAATTGAGAACTGTCCGTTGGGAGAACTGGGACGAGTGGGGTTTTTCTTTATCTCCTCATCCCCCACACGCAAGAAGTCCTTTAAATACAGCTTAAAGGGGAAGTGGCCTCTTGTGGCGGACTGGAAACCAACTCCGAGCTTTTAAAGGGACGGCCTGGTGTTTGAAGGACCCTGGACTCCTTAAAGGGGTGGCCTCTTTGAGCCGGAGGACTTTGAGGCACTTTTAAAGGGGAGGTCTGCGATTTGGGGCGAGCTTTCGGCCCCTTTTAAAGGGGTGGCCCTTCCTCTTCCTCGGGGAGACTTGCCTCGACCCCTGGCAGGGGGCGGCCACCGCACTAGGCCGCCGGACACTGTTGGGTCGTCTTAAAGGGGCCGGGGGCTGGACAACTTGGGGCCTCGCCTTAAAGGGACGGCCGCCCCGTTTTCGCCGTCGCGGCCCCGCCGAGCCCGCAGGGGGGGCCCTCGGGCTTCTCGCCCCGGGGGCGGTGCCGGTTCCCCGGGCCGTGGCCTTGGGGCTAGCTTGGGGCCAGCAGATCCGGCTTTAAAGGGGAAGCCGTGGCCCTCTCGTCCTTGTGCAGCCGCCAGCGTCGCGCCTGCGACCCCGGGCCTGCGGACAGGCCGCTTCGGGCCCCGCCGCCTCCGGATGCGGCGCTGAGGGCGGTCGCCATGGAGACGGCAGCGGCCGCAGCCCCGGCCCCGGGCTGGGCAACTGAGGGGGAGCGGCGGCGGCGGCGTTGCTCGCGCCGAGACCGAGACCGGGAGCAGCGACGCCGCCGAGGTCCAGGCGGCGACGCGCCCCGGGCCCTGTTGGCCGCCCCGCGCGGCTCCTCGTCCTCGTCGTCGCCGCCGCCGCCCGCCAGGCCTTGGTCGTCAGCTTCGTCTGGAGAGCGGCCCGGGGGCCCGAGACGCCGGCGGCCCCGTCCCAGACCTCGACCCCCGCGACCTCGAGCTCGGAAGCGGCCTGCCGGCTCGGGCAGCCGCGGGGAAGAAGAGGAGGAGGAGGAGGAGGGGGGCGCAGACGACGGGGAGGCCGAGGAGGAGCCTGAGGAGGAGGAAGAGGAGGAGGAGGACTTGATCGATGGCTTCGCTATCGCCAGCTTCGCCAGCCTCGAGGCGTTGCAGGTGGGGCCTAATGGGGATGGGGGGCTTTGAGGGTTTCCGAGGGGCAGCGAGGAGGGTGCAGTGCCCGGAGTGGGTGGAGTTGAGGGAGAATGCTGGCACCCCAAACCAGAGCAACCGGCTCCTCTGGCCAGGCCTCTGCCCCGCCCTGGGGTGGGAGGAGGTAGAGCTCGTCTCCAGAGACCCGGTTTCCCGGCCCAAAGGGCACTTGGGCAGCCTGGTCACTCCTAGAGGAGTTGGAGCTTGCCCCTTTCCATCCACCTCAGCCCCACCTCCTCCTCCACAGAAGGATGCATCTCTTCAGCCCCCAGAGCGACTGGAACATCGGCTGAAGCATTCTGGGAAGCGGAAGAGGGGAGGCTCCAGTGGGGCCACCGGGGAGCCAGGGGACAGTTCTGATCGGGAGCCGGGCCGGCCCCCTGGGGATCGGGCCCGAAAATGGCCCAATAAGCGGAGAAGAAAAGAGGTGAGTTTGTCCTTTAAAACTCTTTAGGCAAAGTGTATTTCCCACAGCCCTGTTTTTCATCAGTAATCCCACTACCCCTTGTAAACAGTGACCCCAGTCTCTTAAGGGCAAAGAGACAAGCAGGGCAAATTTGAGCCCTCACCCTCATCTGGGTCTGACGAAGATCTGTCTACAGTCAGGAGCACCTACTTTTGCCTGGTTTTGTGTCTACTTCAAATGTTTTGATAATTCAGAGAGGCGTCAAAGGGACTTAGTTGGGTCATAAATTAACTGTGGTCCCTGCCCTTCCTCAAGGTGGTGGCAGTCCAGCAAGAAAGAAATAGTCAGCAAGCAAACACCTAGACCTTAACTTGAGAAGCTACAGAAGGCAAAGATGGGGAGAGATGCTACAGAAACCCACATGAGGAAGCCGTCGTGCTGCCTGGGGGATGGGAGGAGAGTTGTGGTTGGGGAAAGCCCCCTAGGATGTCTTAGTCAGGTCCTGAAGTATAGTCAGAAATTTGCTAAGAAAAGACACGGAGAAGAGTTGTTTTGGGCAAGAGCACGAAGACTTGAGGATCTGGTGTATTTAGGAAATGGCGAGAGCACTGGGACCTGGGTGGGCAGTGGCGGGAGAGGCAGCTGGAAGGACAGGCTGAGAGTAGATCCTGGAGGCCATGAGTGCCCTGCTGGGAGCTGCGACTTTCCCAGCCGCCTCAGCAGCCGCCTCCCTCACCTCTGGACTCTGGTCTTCCTCAGGCGTCCTCCCGTCACTCTCTGGAAGCTGGATACATAGTAAGTGCCATCCACCTGTCCTGGCCCCTCCCCTCTTCACCCCGGGCCTCTTCCCTCTCGTGACGACTCTGTCTTTCCTTCTCCCCAGTGTGACGCGGAAAGTGATCTGGACGAGAGGGTGAGTGGGGCTAGAACCTGGGTGGGCAGCGTCACTGCTTGTAAAAGGGACTGTAGCATTAAGGCCTTCTACGTGCAGCAGACAGCCTTCCCTTGAGTAGGAAACATGGTTTAGGTTGAGCCTGGATTAGGTTTTTGGGAGGAAGGGGGGTGGATTGGGAAGGTACATGGTTTTTTTGTTTTTTTTTAATGACTAGGGCTAGCTGACCGAGGAGTGGAAGGTCCATGCCTTGGTGTGTACCATCCTTTCCAAAGCTCTCAGGCTACTGCTGGTTCTCCACAGAAACCCAGAGTGGCTGTGGTGACGCTGAAATGGTCCTTCTGCCGGCCATCAGCCCTGCTCTTAGAATGAAGATCTCATAGATTCAAGTCTGACCAGAGACCACAGATAGGGTAGTGAGAACAGCAAACCATTGTAATTAGTGTAGGGACTCAGCCCAGAAAGGTGTACTTGAGTTTATCCTTAGGGGCAATTTGCTTGTTGTGTGATAATGTGTCCTAGAAATTAATGCTCTACCCAGTGGGCCCATGTAAGTAACAAACCCACGTGTGTAACCCATGTGTGTCTTGTTTTTGTTTCAAAAGTCGGCTAAACAGGACTGTGGTGAACCAGAGGGTTCTTGTCCATCTCATTCATCCGTCTATCTCCATCTAGCTAGTTGGGGCTGATTGTTGCCACAAGAACAGAGGGCCCATTCTTGGAATCTGCAGGCCTGGGTTTTAATGAGGAATCTCCAGATTTGTAAATATCTGCAGTTGGTTTAAAACTTTTACTAACACTTGTGGACCAAATACATCTGTAAGCCAGGGAGGCCTGTGGGCCAGCAGCTAGTGACCTTTGGCGTTTCAGTTTGATTTGCCTGCTTCTCTGCGCTGCCTTCATTCGGTCCTCCTGGCCTGTCAGATTCTTGGGCTCAGCTGCTCCACTCTGCTCTTTCTCCAGGCTCAGCCCCCTCTAGAGCCCAGTCTTTGACGGATCTCAGCTAAACTGAAGGAACGGACTTACTGCTACCACCAGTTCCTGGCAGCCTCCAGAAGCTGGCTTTCCTGGGTGGAGGCCTGGCCTGCCCACAGCCTAACCCTATCGCTTGCGCTTCTTTCCCAGGTCTCCGATGATGACCTCGACCCATCCTTTACTGTCTCAACCAGCAAAGGTTGGTCCCAAGGGATGGGGCTGGAAGCACGGGAGGGAAGTGGGGTAAGCATGAGCCTCAATTGAGCTTGTCTGCCATCCTATCCTACAGCCTCGGGCCCCCACGGCGCCTTCAATGGGAACTGTGAAGCAAAACTCTCCGTGGTCCCTAAAGTGTCGGGCCTGGAGCGGAGCCAAGAACAGCCCCCAGGGCCCGACCCGCTGCTAGTGCCTTTCCCCCCAAAGGAACCACCGCCTCCACCAGTCCCTCGGCCTCCTGTCTCACCCCCTGCACCCCTGCCGGCCACCCCCAGTCTGCCACCCCCATCCCAGCCCCAGCTGCAGCTTCGGGTCTCACCCTTCGGCCTCCGCACTTCTCCCTATGGCAGCAGCCTGGACCTCAGCACTGGCAGGTGAGTGGTCTGAGGGTTTGATGCAGTCCAGAAGGGCCTGGTCAATTTGGTGCCAACCCTTGCTTTCTGTGGTGGGGACACAGGATGGTTCCTGTTGGGCGTGACTTGAAAAAGGATTCTGAGGCTGAAAACTTTGAGAAACTTAAACAAATGGAAAGAGATGACCACAGGACTTATTCACGTCCGTTATGCATTCCCATGCAGGGGAATCCAGGCTGTGCTGTTTCCCAGTTGTATTTGCTGGTGAAAAGGTTTTCTCAGGCACATCTGCTCGGAATAACGTTCTTTGAACATACTTTGGGAAATGCTGACATGATGGTTAAGAGCGCTGGCTTTGGTGTCAGACCCAGATTCAAATTCTTGCTCTGACACTTCCTGGCTGTGTGATTTTTGACAAGTCACTTAACCCCTCTGAGCCTCGATCTCCTCTTTTTGTCAAATGGAATAATCGTAGTACTTTCATTCTAAAGTTGTTGTGAGGAATAACTATGAGTGAATGCAGTGTTTCCCAAAGTGTGTACATTCAGCATTAGTGATCTATGGGATGATTTCAGGTCTTACGTGAGTAAACTTTAAAAAATAGTCATGAGGGCCGGGCGTGGTGGCTCACACCTGTAATCCAAGCACTTTGGAGGCCAAGGCAGGCGGATCACCTGAGGTCGGGAGTTCAAGACCAGCTTAACCAACATGGTGAAACCTCGTCTTTAAAAAAAAAAAAAAGTCATGAATTAGCTTTTGTGAGCGTTAGAAAGCTGAGTGTCATGCCTCAGCCCCTTGATTTCACACGTGATTGCTTAGGGGGAGGCCAAGTAAAAAAAAAAGAAAGTAACTGAGTTGAATTCTCAAAAGAAGCCAGTGGTGCAGTTCAGATACTCTGCTGGGCAGCAGTGGGGAAGGTGGCATGGAAGGTTGGAGACTTGGATTAGCTTTTAAAGCACGTGCCAGCACTTGGCCTACAGCAGGTGCTCGCCACAGGGTAAGAACCGTTGACACTTATTATTGATGCTCTCACTATAACTTTTGTCACCATCATTGTCATTGTTGTTGTTATTATTGAGAAAACTAAGGCTCAGAGAGGGGCAGTGACTTGCTCAAGGTCACCCAGGGCATTCATGGCAAGATGGGCCTAGAATTCAGGTCTCCTGACTCCCAGGCCAGGCCAGTGTGGTGCTGCTTCCACTGTTGTAGGGTGGGACCCCAGGTGGCTTGTTCTAATTAAGCGTCAACATGAAGGATCTGTTCTGTGCTATGGTTGAGTCAGAAAGGGAACATCATCTGGCCAGAGATGGCAGAGGCAGCTATGTGGACGCAGAGACCTAGACAGGGAGAAGTGGGGGTTGCTGGGTGTGGGAGGCACCTCAGTCTGAGGACGGGTTCTCTGGCAGGGGGGTTTCTGGGGCCGGGTTCTGCCACCTCCTATGTTGGAGAACCAGGGTCACAGTATCACCCAAGCGTCTGACCCCCTCCTGTCAGAGCTGGCACCTCCCAACCCCTCACTCATCTCCCCACTTCTCTTCCCAGCTCTTCACGGCCGCCCCCCAAGGCCCCGGCCCCTCCCGTGGCTCAGCCTCCCCCCTCATCATCCTCTTCGTCCTCCTCCTCCTCATCTGCCTCCTCCTCGTCCGCGCAGCTCACCCACCGGCCCCCGACGCCCTCACTGCCCCTGCCTTTGTCCACCCACAGCTTTCCCCCTCCCGGGCTGCGGCCCCCCCCACCCCCCCACCACCCCTCCTTGTTCTCCCCTGGCCCCACCCTGCCCCCACCCCCACCCCTGCTGCAGGTGCCAGGGCACCCTGGGGCCTCAGCCGCTAACGCCCTTTCTGGTGAGTTTGGGGTCCTGGCCGGGGGGTGGGGGGCCATGACCCCGGGCTCGGGCCCAGTTGGCTTTGGGGCACCTGGGCCTCAGCAGACAGCAGGGCTTGAGGAGGGAGTGTCTCGAGGCCAGAGGGAAGGCAGTCACCTGGGCCCAAGGAGGCTGATGTGGCGACAGCATTAAAGCCTTCTCCCCTCCCCTCCCACAGAGCAGGACCTGATCGGCCAGGACCTGAACTCTCGCTACCTGAATGCCCAGGGTGGCCCTGAGGTGGTGGGGGCAGGGGGCTCGGCCCGGCCCCTGGCCTTCCAGTTCCACCAGCACAACCACCAGCACCAGCACACCCACCAGCACACCCACCAGCACTTCACCCCTTATCCCCCGGGCCTGCTGCCACCCCATGGCCCCCACATGGTGAGCTCCTCATTGGGCCGGTGTTGAGGCTCGGAGGCCTCAGGGGAGGGCATGGCTTCCGGGGGATGGCCCAGGTCTCTGGCTGGCAGCTTATTCTTCCCTTCTCTTCCCCAGTTTGAGAAATATCCAGGAAAGATGGAAGGCCTTTTCCGACATAATGTGAGTGTGCGTGTGTGTGTGTGGGATGTATGGTGTGGGCGTGGATGCGTCCATGTGTGTGGCCCTGACTGCTGGGGTTGAGTCTTCAGCACAGAAGCAAGAGCCTTGAGCCTGGGACAGCTCCCTGGGGGGCTTAGGGTGGAGCCCCATGGACTGAAGGGAGACGACTTGGGCTGCACCTCCACCCCCGCCTAGACTAGTCCCCTTCTCTCCGCAGCCGTATGCGGCCTTCCCTCCCGCAGTGCCCGGGCTGCCTCCAGGCCTCCCGCCGGCCGTCTCCTTTGGCTCCCTGCAGGGGGCCTTCCAGCCCAAGGTGAGCTTCCAATCCAGACACTACCACTGCCTCCCACCTTGACAAACCCAGACACGCTGGGTCCACACACCCTCCTTCCATTCCCCAAAGCCATGCCCATCCTTTCGACCTGCCCTGCTGCACCCAGGTTTCTCCAAAGCCATCCTCCTCCCTGCCCCATGCCCCAGCTTGGTTCTGGACCCCTTTGTGCTCGGTGCCAGCTCTTCTGTCTGATCCCCCCACTCCCCTTTGCCAGAGCACGAACCCTGAGCTGCCACCACGACTGGGGCCGGTGCCGAGCGGGCTCCCCCAGAAGGGGACACAGGTGAGGGGGCCAGGGCAGGTCCTGGGGAAGCTGGAAGGTGTGTTGTGGGGAGAGCAGAACTGACTTGAGGAGAGTGAACTACTGCTTCCTCCCTTGAATACACAATCGGGTGTTCTGGGTGTCTGATGAGAGGGAATTTCTGTAAATAACCGACTTTCCCAGGCATGAGGAATGAGTTTCATGAGCTTGTCCCGGGAATAAGATGATTAAGACAGTGATTTTTATTGGGGTTTTCAAACTTTTTAAGTCACAAAACACTTTTTTTCCAAATGGCATATTATCAGGAAGCCCTATTCAGAAAACAAAAGATAAAACCTGCCCCTTGGTGAAGTGAGGAGAGCCAGAGCCTCCCTCCCCTTAGTACTTGTAGCAGCTTAGACCCTAGGGCTGCAGGAGCACTGTGAAACCAAGGACCAGTTTCCTGCAGGGGAGACTAGGCCAGAGGTTTTCCAACTTCCTTCAAAGGCATTTTTCCTAAAGAAGCCTTAAACAGACTGAGATAGTCTAAAGCTGGTGATAGGATAGCTTCTCTGAGAAACCTGTCCTGCCTGCCCCCTCACCACCCGCATCCTCCCAGCAGGGTACCTCCCTGGGGCCTGGTTCAGAAACCCTGTGCTGGAGGAGAGATGCCCAGAGTGGGAGAGATGGGGAAAGGAGCTTGGGCCTGAGCAGGAAGGGTTTGAGGGAGTTGCAGAGTCTCAGGCATGTGGGTGGGTTAAGTGGATGCTGTGGAGATGGAGGCACCTGGCCCAGGACTCGGGTCTGAGTCGCCTCCCATCTCTCCTTTGCCATCCCCAGATCCCCGACCATTTCCGGCCACCTTTGAGGGTGAGTTGTGTGAGGACCTCAGGCTGCATGAGGCTGGGGGCTGGTGTCAGGGTATTTGGCTAAGGGGGGTCTTGCTTGGGAACAAGTGAGAAGCCCAAAACCTGGAGGCAGCCGGGTGTGCAACAGCAGAGAGTGAGGGCTTTCAAGTCAGAGACCTAGGCTCAGATGGAACTGGCCATGGGACCTTGGGCAAGGCAGTTGATCTCTCTGAGCCTCAGTTTCCTAGGCTGTAAAATGAACCTAGTCATCCCTCGGTTGTAGGGATGATGAGTTAGGGATGTTTTGTGGCGAGGCTGGGCCCAGAGCCAGGCCTGGAGTGGGTGATGAGTGAACGTTCTTTCCTTCCCTTTCCCTTTGGTCATCCTTCTGGGGCGGCAGAAACCAGGGAAGTGGTGTGCCATGCACGTACGTGTGGCTTACATGATCCTGAGACACCAGGAGAAAATGAAGGTACTGGGGCCGGAGGGCTGGGGAGAGTGGGTCTCAGAGTCAGGGGAGGTCTGAGTTCTGGGCATCAGCCCTCAACAGCTCAGCAGAATCTTGGCCAGAAACATTCTCTCCTGTCCCCTGTCACCGCTAAAGTCCCATGGCTGGCACCTTAGTTCTCTGGCTCATTAGGGGGCTGCTCAGAGAAGGCGCCGAGAGAGGCAGAAGATAGGCATCCAGGCCCCATCTGGGTGCCAGCCAGCCTTTGGAGGAGAACCAGGGGTGAGAGAGCAAGAGGAGGACCAGACCAGCTCCTCATGTACTGCCCCTCTCCCTGTGTCCCACGCAGGGTGACTCCCACAAGCTTGACTTTCGGAACGACCTCCTGCCCTGCCTTCCGGGGCCCTATGGGGCCCTGCCCCCTGGGCAGGAGCTCTCCCACCCGGCCTCCCTCTTCACTGCGACTGGTGAGTCTGGCCAGCCCCCTTGGGCCTGAGGTTCCCTATCTATAGCCCGAGGCTCAGCTCGTGCCCACTCAGCCTCATCAGAATCTCCCACCTCTCTGCCCCAGGTGCCGTCCACGCTGCAGCCAACCCTTTCACAGCAGCTCCCGGGGCCCACGGACCCTTCCTGAGCCCCAGCACCCACATTGGTAAGAGCCAAGGGCGTGTTGGGCAACCCAGGCTTTGTCCCTTACTTCCAAGAGATGGAAATCAGACCCAGCAGGCAGCTGGAATGCGGGATAGACCTGGTTCCACTTGCTTAGTGACCTTGGGCAGGTTATTCTACCCACTCTGAGCCTTGATTTTCTCATCTGTAAAATGAGTAGGGAAGGGCAGGGCAACTTCAGTCTCTGCCAGCTGCAGCCCTGTCTCCAAGTGGCCAGTGGCAGGGGCAGTACACCACCTGGGAGTGGAAGGTGAGGGGGCGGGGCCAGCCTAGGGAAGAGCATGGCCTCTGACTCCTAGGATCTTGGCAGGCGTCTTGGGGAGGTTTCACCTGGGTTTGGGTGGACAAGGAGGAGTTGAGCCTGGTGGTTTGGAGAATGGTGTTCCTGGCTGGGGACATGGTGGCGTTCCAGTGGCGGGATAGGTTAGTTGTTCTGTCTGGCTGTGTGACGCATGCATGAAGTTAGGGTCAGGTCGGGTAGGGTCCTGCATGTCAGGTGGGAGGAAGCCAACCAGGTCTTCGGGCGAGTGGCTTGCTACAGAGCAGAGATCTGCTGCGATGGGTCCAGCCAGCTGGTGTGGGGCAGTGGGAGATAAGAGCGTGACATCGTGTCATGGAGGCCCTGGGTTGGTACCACTCCCTGGCTAGATGACCACTGGCAAGTCATTTCACCTCTCTGAGCCTGTTTCATCATCTTCAAGTGGGCATGATCCTAACCATCTCTGGGCTTTTTGTGAGGTTAACTGACAAGGTGCTTGTCAAAGCTCAACACCTTCCTGGCCCAAGGAAGTGCTCAGCACACAGCTGCTGAAAGCGGGCAGCTGAGGGCTCCGGGCACCAGTTCTGCCTCTGCCCGGCCAGGCCTCATGCGTGCTCAACACTGGCTGCCTAGTGCTCTGACCAACCCCCTTTCCTCCCACAGATCCCTTTGGGCGTCCCACAAGCTTCGCCTCCTTGGCTGCCCTCTCCAACGGGGCCTTTGGAGGCCTGGGCAGCCCCACATTCAGTGAGTGCGGGCGCGGTGGGATGGGGGGCTGTGGCTGTGGATGACCTGGCAGGAGGCCTGAACGGGGTCTCCCACTCCTGGCCCTTGTCACTCTCTGCTTCACCCTCTGCCCAGACTCCGGCGCCGTCTTTGCTCAGAAAGAAAGCCCAGGGGCCCCACCAGCCTTCGCCTCCCCTCCGGACCCATGGGGCCGCCTGCACCGCAGTCCTCTGGCCTTTCCTGCCTGGGTCCGGCCCCCTGAGGCCGCCCGGACTCCAGGCTCAGACAAGGAGCGGCCTGTGGAGCGGAGGGAGCCCTCCATCACCAAGGAGGAGAAGGACAGGTGCGCCTCCCACCTACCCCACCCCTGCCCCACCCTCAGCTCCTGCTGCCCCTGGAGAGCTTCATTCTCTCCCCACACCTGCCCTCCAGGGACCTCCCCTTCTCACGGCCCCAGCTCCGAGTTTCTCCTGCTACTCCCAAGGCCCGGGCTGGCGAGGAGGGGCCTCGGCCAGCCAAGGAATCTGTGCGGGTAAAGGAAGAGCGGAAGGAGGAGGCTGCTGCCGCCGCCGCTGCTGCAGCTGCTGCTGCTGCCGCCGCCGCCGCCGCCGCAGCAGCAGCCACTGGGCCCCAGGGCCTTCACCTGCTGTTTGAGAGGCCCCGGCCACCCCCATTTCTGGGCCCTAGCCCATCAGAGCGCTGTACTGGCTTCCTGGAGCCAACCTGGTTGGCTGCACCCCCACGCCTGGCAAGGCCACCCCGGTTCTATGAGGCAGGTGAAGAGCTGACTGGACCCGGGGCCGTGGCTGCTGCCCGCCTCTACGGTCTGGAACCTGCTCACCCTTTGCTCTACAGCCGCTTGGCTCCTCCACCACCACCTGCTGCAGCCCCAGGAACCCCTCACCTTCTCAGCAAGACCCCACCAGGAGCCCTTTTGGGGGCACCACCTCCACTTGTGCCCGCCCCCCGGCCCAGTTCCCCACCTAGGGGCCCTGGCCCAGCTCGGGCTGACAGGTGAGGGGAGGGGAGGGGCTGGAGCAAAGCTCCATCTCCCCTTCCTTTAACCAGGTCCTAGGGCTGAGGTTTTAAGCCAGGGCTGGAGGGCAAAGGTCATAACCTCACCAGCCACCTCTGAGGTCATGGAACCTGGGAACAGAAGCCTCAACCCCCACGAGACCAAGCATCACATGGAGTGTGGGGTCACTGGGAGAGCAGAGGTCACAGCCTTTAGAGAGGGAGAGGGAGAGGGGCGTGTGCATGGGAGTGTGGCTCATCCCGGGGGCCGTGAGGCCTCATGAGGTGCACCTTTGCCCCTCTAAGGGCCTCTAGGCCCTGGGCCTGCCTCCCTAAGGGCTCACTAAGCCAGAGGCCAAAGTACCCCTTCCCCTTCACCTACACCCAAGTCCTCATGCCCTCCGAGGGCTGGGGGAGGAGGGGCTCAAGGAAGGGGGGTTCCATGTACATATTTATCACCCCTTTCACAGCCCCCAGACCTTTTGTACATTTTTACAGGGGTGCCCCTCCCAACAGTCCCCTTCCTGGTTAATTAAATCCTCAGACTGGTGCTGTGTTCCTAGCCTCTGGCCTCTCTGTGGGGGAGGGGGGACTGCAGGCAGAAGTGCCAGGAGGGGTCAGGCAGGCTTCTCCGTGGAAAGGTGGGGCCAGCAGGAGATGACCAGCATGGAGCGGGACCTAGGGACCTGTGCTGGAGGGAAGGGCAGAAGCTTCTTGCTTGGTTGACAGCCCTGGTCCCCCCTATTGTTCCCATTCACTCTGCCCCCACCTGCAAAGGCTCAGCCTCTTAAGTCTCAGACTCCACCACTTCTTAATGGCTCGGTCCCCCTGACCCCATTTCCAAGTGCCCCCAGGACTCCTGGGCCCTGCTTCCCTGAACCCTGTTCTCTAAAACCCTGCCCCAGGCTAAGGGTGGCCAGAGAAGGTCACCATGTACCACACACCAAAGAAGGGGGTCGGCCCAGGGGTGGGCGACACAGGCAGCTTCTTCGGCAGCCTCACGGCAGCAGCCCCAGCCTTCCCAAAGCAGCAGGCGCCTCCAGGCTGGGGCCCAACCTAGAAGGCAGGGGTCAATCTAACAAAACCATAACGTTGACTTTTTTCCCCGGTGGGGCTTATTCTGTAACATGACTTGCGGATATTTATATAAAAATGAGTGTTACAACGAGGCCCTGGGCTCTTCTTTGAGTGTGTGTGGGATGGGGTGGACCGGAGTGGGTTGGGTGGGTTCTGGGGAAGGGAGGGATGAGGACAGCGCTGTCCATATCTGGCCAAGGTTTTCCTTTCTCCCACCCACCTGGGCTACTTCTGGAGGGATGGGTTCGAGGGTTCAGCACTGAAGTTTTTCACATTATTTTTCTATAACCCAGGAATACATACTGTGTAAGATTCAAGCAACCTAGCAAGACACTGAGCAAAACATTCAATTTCTCCTTCACCTGCAACCTTCCCAAGTCCCATCCCCTTCTCCAAGGTAACTGCTGTCAGTCATTCAGTGTGTATTCTTCAGGTCCTTTCTGTGTGTATACCACACACGTCTGCACAGGCAGAGTTATGTTAAAAAAGATCTATAGCCGGGCGCGGTGGCTCACTTTGGGAGGCCGAGATGGGTGGATCACGAGGTCAGGAGTTCAAGACCAGCCTGGCCAAGATGGTGAAACCCCATCTCAAAAAAAAAAAAAAAAAAAAAAAAAAATATATATATATATATATATATATATATATATATATATATATATAAAGATCTATAATTAAAAAAATTTTTTTGGTTTCTGTTAAGTAATACATAGTCATTGTAAAATCATTCAAATACAGAGCATGGAGGGAAAGTGCCCCATCATCCCACCTCTTGAGGATAACTGCTATTAATTGTTGGGGCAATTCCTCCAGTTACTTTTTTACTATAGGCCACTGCAACAAAGCAAGGCACGTTAATTTTTTCATTTCTTGGTGCATATAAACAACAGTTCCAGCCTGGTACAGCAGCTCATCTATAATCCCAGCACTCTGGGAGGCTGAGGCGGGTGGATCACCTGAGGTCAGGAGTTCGAGACCATCCTGGCCAACATGGTGAAACCCTGTCTCTACTAAAAATACAAAAATTGGCTGGGTGTGGTGTCATGCACCTGTGGTCCCAGCTACTCAGGAGGCTGAGGCAGCAGAATCGCTTGAACCTGGGAGGCAGAGGTTGTGGTGAGCTGAGATTGTGGAACTGCACTCCAGCCTGGGCAACAGAGGGAGTCTGTCTCAAAAAAAAAAAAAAAGTGCAATAGTGTTATGTCTATGTTTTGTTTTTTTTTTTTCTTGAGACAGAGTCTCCCTCTGTTGCCCAGGTTGGAGTGCAGTGAAGTGATCTCAGCTCACCACAACTTCCACCTCCCGGGTTCAAGCGATTCTCCTTCCTCAGCCTCCTGAGTACCTGGGATTACAGGTGGCCCCCCACCCCAACAACAACCACGCCTGGCTAATTTTTGTATTTTTTTGGTGTGGTGACTTGGATAATTTTCATATTTTTAGTACAGATGAAGTTCACCATGTTGGCCACGCTGATCTTGAACTCCTGACCTCAGGTGATCCACTTGCCTCAACCTCCCAAAGTGCTGGGATTACAAGTGTGAGCCACCACGCTTGTCTTTTTTTTTTTTTTTTTTTTTAAGATGGGGTCTTGCTCTTTGGCCCAAGCTGGAGTGTGGTGGCACAGTCTCAGTTCACCGCAACCTCTGCCTCCCTGGTCCCGGTTCAAGCAATTCTCCTACCTCAGCCTCCCAAGTAGCTGATATTACAGGCATGAGCCACTATGCCTAGCTAATTTTTGTATTTTTTAGTAGAGACGAGGTTTCACCATGTTGGCCAGTCTGGTCTTGAACTCCTGACCTCATGATCCGCCCTCAGCCTCCCAAAGTGCTTAGATGACGGGCCTGAGCCACCTCGCCCAGCCCTTGTCTTTATTTTTACATATATAAATATTTTTCTGATTCCATTTTTTCTTTTTTTGAGATGGAGTCTCATTCTTGCTTGTTTTGCCCAGGCTGGTCTCAAACTTCTGGCTCCAGTCGCCAGGCTGGAGTGCAGTGGCACCATCTCAGCTCATTGCCACTTCCACCCCCCAGGTTCAAGCAGTTCTCCTGCCTTAGCCTCCCGAGTAGCTGGGACTACAGGCACGTGCCACCACACCCAGCTAATTTTTTGTATTTTTAGTGGAGATGGGGTTTCACCATGCCCAGCCATGATCTTGTCTTTATTAAAAAGAAAGAAGCCGGGCATGGTGGCCCATGCCTGTAATCCCAGCACTTTGGGTGGCTGAGGCGGGTGGATCACCTGAGGTCAGGAGTTCAAGACCAGCCTGGTGAAACCCCATCCCTACTAAAAATGCAAAAATTATTTGGGCATAATGGTGGGTGCCTGTAATCTCAGCTACTCGGGAGGCTGAGGCAGGAGAATTGCTTGAAACCAGGAGGTGGCAAAGTGAGCTGTGATTGCCCCACTGCACTCCAGCCTGGGTGAAAGAGCAAAACTCCATCCAAAAAAAAACCACACTCTCTTTGTTCGAAGCATAATGAAATGAAGCACAATAGAATGAGACATATACCCTTATCTGTTTAAAGTATTTCAAAAAAATGGGATCCTGTGGAGAGTACTGTTTTGCAACTTTCTTTTTACGTTTAGCATTATTCTTTGATGTAATCATTAAAAGGCAAGTCACACCAGGCATGGCTCATGCCTGCAATCTCAGCACTTTGGGAGGCCAAGGTGGGTGGAGCATGACCTCAGGAGACCGAGACCAGCCTGGCCAACACGGTGAAACCCCTTATCTACTAAAAATACAAAAATTAGCCAGCTGTGGTGGTGCACACCTGTAATCCCAGCTACTCAGGAGGCTGAGGCAGGAGAAGCACTTGAACCCGGGAGGAGGAGGTTGCAGTGAGCCGAGATCGCACCACTGCACTCCAGCCTGGGCGACAGAGCAAGAGTGTATCTCAAAAAAAAAAAAAAAAAAAACAACAAGTCACTACGAAGCAGGGCTGCCAGGGGTGGCCCCAACCTGAGCCCCTATAGAATTAATTGGATGGCCTTATTCTAAGTGTGCCTGCCTTTTTTCTTTTTTGAGACGGTCCCACTGTGTCACCCAGACTAGAGTGCAGTAGTGTGATTTCAGCTCACTGCAACCTCTGCCTCCTGGGCTCAAGCAGTCCTCCTGTCTCAGCCTCCTGAGTAGCTAGAACTATAGGCATGCACTACCACACCCGGCTAATTTTTGTGTTTTTTGTACAAATGGGATTTCGCCATGTTGCCCAGGCTGGTCTCAAACTCCTGGACTCAAGCCATCTACCCCTTCAGCCTCCCAAAGTCCTGAGATTACAGGTGTCAGCCACTGCAGCCAGCCTTGTTTTACTTTTGAGGCAGTTTTGTACTGTTGCCCAGGGTAGAATGCAGTGGTAGGATCACAGATCACTTCAGCCTCGAACTCTTGTTCCCAAGTGATCCTCCTGCCTCAGCCTCCTGGGTAGCTGGAACTACAAGCCTGTGTCACCACACTTGGCTAGTTTTAAAATGTTGGTAGAGACAGGGTTCTTGCTTTGCTGCCCAGGCTGGACTCGAACTCCTGGCCCCAAGCAATCCTCCCACCTCAGCCTCCCAAAGCGCTGAGATTATAGGTGTGAGCCACTGTGCCTGGCTCATAAGTAAGTCAGAAACAGGTAACCAGAAGATGAA